>LPNX011229324.1:111279-128327 GCA_001517045.1 Pseudotsuga menziesii | reverse complement strand
ATCTCAAAAAATCCAAGTAAGTTGAGGGATGCCTGATTTTTCAGGTTTCTATTGCATCTAACGCGCCAAAAAGGTCCATCATCTTCTTGCACTCACCCTGGTTTCTTCTTCTTTGAATTCAAAATGGAGTAATTTATACACCGGGCTTTGGTCAAATTGGAATTTCCATTATTAAAATTGCATCTTTGAATTCATAAATAGATTTAGTGCCCTCAGATATATCTATTGCACCCAGATTGTGAATTCTCAATCATTTATATTTGCATTTCCAACAACTCTTCTAAAATTTTACTAGAATTATATTTCTAGAAAAAAGGTCCAAAAAATGCTATTTTGCAACCATGGAATTTGTGTTAAACAAATTTCTAGGGATGCTCTCTTAAATGGTTGAGAAATCTATCTCCTTCCTACTAGTCCTAGCTAGTAATTTTTAATAGTTTTTATTATTGAGTTAGATAGAGGTTATATGATGTGTTTATTGGTCATTTTTATGTATGTTTTTATATTTTTAATGTAACCAATTTGCTTGTGATCTTTTTTTTTAAATATAATTCAATAATAAAAAATGTGGATCTCATATAGAAAAAAAATGAATATAAATTAAAATATAATTCAATAAAAATAAATGTGGATCTCATATATATAAAAAAATGTATATTTAAAGATAAAATCCAAGTAAAATAATTTATTTTAATTAATTCCATCATATATATTATAGTTTTTATATTAAAAGATTATATAATTCGTTAAGAAAAAAAAAACTTAAAGAAATCAAAATATAACTCAATAATAGTAAATATAATAATAATAATTTTTTATTTTTTAATTTAATTTATTAATTTTAATGATGATGGTCATTAATTTTTATTACACCTAATTTTGTTTTATAGAATTTTAAATAAAAATAAGTAATCACTTAGTTTACTTGGATGGGCGCCATTAGTGTTGAAACGATCGTCTATCATCATTATAATTATCATGAAGCCTAGGTCGTTTACGTATATGCAAATCTTCTAATATTTTCTGTCGCAGATGGTACTGAGCTGCACTCTCTGCTTCCTCCTCCTTTGTAAGTTGGAAGGGAAGCTTACTTTTGGTGCCATATCCATATCCATATCCATATCCATATACGTCTGATGTTCTTTCATTTTCATTATCTTGAGCGTGAGAGTTCTTGTAATCACGATCACGATCACGATCACGAGACCTCCTATTAATTATGTTGTTATTATTATTATTATAAGGGGAAGAGTGTCTTAACGGGCAGCGAGCTGTTCCTTGGGGGGCGGAGCTACCGAAAACGAAGTGGTCAGATGATGTTGACCTATTGGATAAATCTCTTGAACAAAACTCTGGCCTGTGTCTAAACTTGCTGTCTCGGCATGCTAATGGAATCTCTTCATCAGAATCTGAAGAATCAGAACTCGATTCTTGATAACGTCCCATATCTCTTCTCTTCTCGGATCAACAAACCTACGAACACATGGATAAAACCCCAATACAAATACATAGACATGCACGATAGATCGGTATGTCTCCCGCCGCTTCATATCTCTAAATTCTGGATGTATCCATAATTTACTTAATTAACAACACACTTTCTCTACCTAAACTTCGATCTCGAAAACAATTATAACCAATATTTAACCTTTAAATTAGAAACTTCATAACGAAATTTAAAATGAAACAACGTATTTTTATTAGGATTCATTTTAAATTGGCTGGATAGAACAAACTTATTTAACTTTTGAATTGAATTAGATTAGTGAATGGGATCAAATTAAGCCAGATTTTGATGAACATGATATTTTGTATTATAGAAGTTAGTGTCTTAGTTTGTTTTTAAGTTGTTTAAACTAACACATTTACATAGTTTGTGGCTGGATCATGTTGATAGAGATTAAATGGTTGAGAGATAGTTATGGAATACAAGACAATTTGGAAATATTTTTTTATCCATGCCTAGCTACATGTTATCACCCACATTCTTCCTACTATCATTTATCAAGTATCAATTATTTTTTATATTCTTTTAATTCTTTTTAACTATGAGTTATCCATGTATTCCTACGAGTTAACCATTCATCAGCTAGGAAAATTTTTATATTCCTTTTCTTATTATTGTTTAATTAGAATTTTGAACGACTGCTATAGAATCAATCTCGAGAGTACACTTGTCTCATCCTCGTCCATAGATGAAAAAGCATAGGCTATAGTCCACCCCAAATCTCAATTAAAAAAGTCTATCAAGATAATAACCATTGTATTTTTTATTAAGATACAAATAAACATATATATAAAAATTTACTTTTTTAATAAATTACAAATAAAAATATATTAAAAATTTTATTTATTTTTTTACTAAAATTATTGTTTCAGTTTTTTTTCAAAGTTATGGTCTGTATTGCATCCTTATTTAATAACTATAACATCTAGATGTGATTGAATTCATAGAGCTCGGTTTGATTCTCATTTAATTGATTTTATAACAACAATTATACTAAGAACTCGATGGCATAATGTTGGCAATAAAAGATGTGAAAGTACAATTGTTGGATGGACTTTGCTTCCGTGGATTGTTTGGAGGGAATAGGACTTTCAGTTATTATGTACAGGATGACATAAATCTAAATGGATATAAACTAGCACACTCACATAGTTTGTGACTGGATCATGTTGATAGGGATCAAATGGTTGAGAGATAGTTATGAAATGGAAGGCACTTTGGAAATATTATTTTATTCCTCATATTCTTTTAGTTAAACGAGTTCAACTGTGAGTTATGCATGCCTAGCTACATGTTATCATCGCTATTCTTCCTGTTATCCATTTATCAACTATCAATTTTTTATATTATTTTTATTTTTATCTGGCATTTTTCTAGTTATGTGCCATGAACTGTTGGTTATCCCTTCATCAGCTATGAGTTATCTATGCATTGCTACCAGTTATCCATTCATCAGCTAGCTACCAATTGTTGTTAATATTCATTTTTTTTATAATTGTTTATTTTGAATTTTGAACGACTGTCATAGAATCAATCTCGATAGTACACTTGCCTCTTCCTCCTCCATAGATGAAAAATCATAGGTCTTAGTCCATCCCAAATCTCAAATAAAAACGTCTATCGATGTAATTAAGATGGAGTGGGACATTTTTGGTGTTCAATAAGCATTTGGTAGTAACTTATTTAATGTTATTGCAGTGGAATTATGAATACTTGTTGCAATGGAATTGTGAATAGTCAGTGTAGATTTAACTGTTCATAATCTTTCAGCATTAAATGCAAAGTCAACTTTTTTATATTTCAATTCAATTCAAAAATTTGTGATTGACAATTGATGACGTAATAGTTTAGGGGACAATCACAATCATCACCAATGGTCAAATTTGAAGGGCTTGTCTTATTTTTTTGGAAGGGTCTCCGCAAAGAATCGCGTCCCACAACATAAGCCACATAATCCTTCGTTAACTTTTTGGGATTAATAATAAGGTTCAAATTTTCAAAGCTATAAAGGATTAAGGTATGGTTAAAGTGATTTTTAGGCTTAAGGTCAAAAGTAGGGTCATATTATAACTCCCTTAGGCTATCTTAAACCTATTTTTATTTCTCCTGAGTGAATCTATAGTACCCCATTCTCTTCAACGTTTACCTCAGCCACAACCATCTATATTTTTATATTTATATTTTAAAATACAATTTGTTCATCCTTTCAGGCATTTCATCATCAAACTTTACATTATTACATCAAGGGTCAAAACTGGAGTGTTACATTAGGGGTGGTGACTATTCTTAGCTAACTTCATTATCAAGGCATTGTACCATGTATGTTGATTACTTTATTTCATCTTCAAAGAGCCTAAAATATCATTGAGTGTTATTCATGGTGGCAATGTCGTTACTTTCTCCAATTCCAACCTCATGTTGCACTATCTCTTGCTCCTCCAACTAAATCTCTTCACCACTTGGTATACTTTCAATTGTTAATCCTTTCCCTTCCTTGAGTATCATATTTCCCTTTAGTCCACTCCTTAGACTTTGTTCCATGGTCAATCCTTATTTCTATAACCATAGATTGACTTATTATCCTCACTTGTGTGGCTCCTTCTCTAGCCATAAATTCTTTCACCATTCTCTATCTCCTTTTTATCACCTTTTTCTTACTTAGCCAACACTTTTCAAAAACCACCCTCTCTTCTAAAGGTTCTATGTGCTCTTTCCAATGATTGTGCTTCCTCCATGGTATCATCCTTCGCCCACCTACTTGTATCTACCAACTTCATCGCATATCACCCCCATGCATAGTGGTCTACGCTACCATTATTGCCAAGTTGACAGGCATGAAATCCTCCTTCACTAGAATAATATGTATTCACATTTCCATCTCTTGCATCAATATCCCACATGCTCCTTTTTAAAGTTTCTCTTCATCTTTTGTGAATAAGTGGTTTAATTCAATTACAAACTCAACAATGTAACCTTTTATGGTTTTCTTCACCCAAAAGTCAACTGCTCCCGTAATTTATTGGCCGAACCTCTACAGTACAATGAGGTTTTGTATGTTCCATTGTATTTGTCTCCTTATTTTCTAGTATAAGAATAATAATTCACACTTGTGTTCACCAACTCTATTATACATTGCAAATCAGCTTTGTTATATAGCCAGACTCCTACAAAATTTTGTAATAGCATAATAATTATTTGCACACATAAAAAAAATAGTTATTTAGCAACGAGCTATTGAGTAAATTAAGGATCAAGATCTAATATAACACCTCCCCTTAATGATTAAATGAGATACAATTCCAATTTTATCTCTAAAGTTGATAAATTTATTATTACTAAGTTGTTTTGTCACTATGTCATTAGTTTGTTATGTTGTGGGACAATAATAAAGGTGCATTAGAGGAAATTTCAATTCAAAATGGGCCTCCTAAGGAAAATAATAAAATAATAGTTAAAATAATAAAATAATATTTATTAATTTTGGAGGAAGAAAAGAAAAAAACTACTTTTTTTGTTCGTATTTTCGACATATCTCCCTGTGTTTTTACTCAAATTTCAATTGTGAGAGATCGTTGGATGCGGAATTAGATTCTGCATCCAACGAGTACCCACTCTCCATACTTTTGGTAGGCCATGCTACCCCAAAAACAAGAAATACCTGAAAAAACGTCGAAATTTAAGTAAAAACACAGGGAGATATGTCGAAAATACGAACAAAAAAAGTAGTTGTTTTATGATACCTATCCCCAAATTTATATTAAATGTTTTTTTAAGACCTATACGGTATTTCAAATTTAAAGCAAATTCATTGTCTAACACATGATGACATGGAATTTGAATTAGGGTTGAAAGGGACATTTTGAGTTGAAATTTCCTCTAATGAATGTCTTCATTATCACCCAATTGTCTGTTGTAATGATGACGAACTTCAATGTGCAAGTAGTTCTAGAATGATAGACTAGATTTCTTGCCATCTTAAGAACACTCTAATTGTCTCATAAAAGTGAGGTAGGAGTTGTTTGGTCATGTTGAGGATCAAGAAATATCCTTCATAAACACATTGACTCACAAGTTCTATTGACAACTTCCTTATATTATGCTTTAATGGAGGATAAGGAAATTGTAAATTATAGCTTACTCTACCATGAAACTACCCCTAAACCGAAAGTGAACACATATCATGTTGTCGACTTTTTCATATCAATTGGTCCAACCCAATCAAAATTAGTATATCTCGCTAGCATGAAGTTGACAGATCTCTAATATAGAATGCCAACGTGAAGGGTCCCTTTGACATATCAACCAACTCATGTTGCAACTTGTCAATGTGCTTGTTGAGGGTTAGACATCAATCGAGAAAGACAACTTACTACAAAACATAGATCCGGTTGAGTAGTAGTAAGATAAATCAAATTGTCTACCAAACACTAGTACAAATTGACAAGTAAATTACTACGTGAATTAAAAAGTTAGTTACAATAGTGTTTTTAAGCTAAATGTGACTAAATTGAGCAACATAACCAAAATGACTAATTTAGTCATCGTATAATAAGTCACACAAATAAAAATGACTAAAACAATGACTAATTTAGTCACATGGTAGATAACAACCAGAAAATCAATATGAAAATGGAAAAATGTAATTTTCACAATGAAATTTTAGGATGTAGTAAAGTTTCTATATACAAACAAGGCTTATTTGGAGTGTATTTTTTGCAAGTCCAAGAGTAAAATATATATCTCTTATGTGTTGCATACTCTAAAATTCTATGTTTTATTGAGTTTTGATCATCCATATTGGACATTAATATAATACTTTTTGTATGTTGATTGCCCTGCTCTCTCTAGTGTGAGGAGGTTTGGATGAATTTTTGCATGAGATTCAAAGTTTATAATCCATTCAAAGCAAACTTATGTATCCCCTCTTTTTTATTTAACTTGTGGAAAATGACTAAAACCACCAAAGCCTCTCAAATATGATGCTTTCTTTACTTTTCATACCATATGTATCTTCTTTAACGATGAGAATTGATGTGTTCATTTACATTTTCCTATGAGCCCAAATATCACATCAGTTTGAAACTTCCATGATCCATGCATTTATATGTATATTTTGGTGATTTATTTATTTATTTATATAATATTAATATATTTAATGTATATTAATAAAATAATAGTAATATTAATATTATAATTTACTAAGGTTATAATATTTGTACATATGTCGGGAGGTCTTATGGAAGGCGGACGGTCCAGGCGCAGGAGGTAGCGCTCGGTGGAAGGAGCACTCATGCGCGGTTCAGGTAGGGTGGGGTCTGTGCACCCCCCCGGTCAGGCATGGGCTTCCAGGGGAATACTGGGACATGGAGATTCTGCGGGACATTGGGAACTCATTAGGGGAATTTGTGAAAATCATTGAGCAAACCCGTCTCCAAAGGTATACCACCTTTGCTCGGATCTGTGTGTATATGGATCTCCCGAAGGACCTCCCTGAGGAAATCAAGCTTAATTGGGACGATGAGGAATGGATCCAACAAATTGACTATGAGCAGTTACCCTTCCGGTACAGGATCTTCCATGAATACGTTTATTTTGAGAGAAACTGCCCCAAGGAAGACAAGGAGAAGCTGGAACAGGCCTCGGGGGAAACGCCTGGGAGCGAGGGTTTCACTCAGGTCAAGAGGAGACGGAGGAGTAGGGGCTCGAGAGGGCAGAAGCAGGGGCTCGGGAGGGCAGAAGCAGCGTAAGGATGAAGTGGGGCAATCAGGGGGATCGTCTAACCCCTTCCAGACCCTGGGTGAGATAGCAGAGGTTTAGCCGCAAGAGGGCAAGGTTGGAGGAAGAAGTCTGGAATCTGAGATGGTGGGGATGAAGGATGCAGACAAAAGTGAAGCCCGACCGGTATCCATGGAAGTGGAAGAAGCGGAAGACATGGACTTAGGCGAGCTGGATCTGGATGCCCTGGAAGCAGAATGTAGGAAAGACGGCTCAGGATACGTCTCGAGAGAACAGATTGAGCTCTTGCAGCAAGCAATTTTGTGTTCTAAAGAGCACAAGGATCTGGGGATTAGATCGGAAGGGACGAAAGGAAGCAAAAGGAAAACTCTGGAGGAAGATCAGAAACAGGGGAGGAAGTCGAACAAGCAAAGAATAGCAGAAATAGGAGTCATACTGATCGAATCAGGCCAATACCGCACGATCAAGGCGGGCTTTTCTGAGGTAAGCAGGGTTTCCCAATGAATATAGTGACCTGGAATATCAGGGGTTGTAATCACCCCAGGAAGACTAGGACTCTTGCAAGAAAGATCAAGCAAGAAAAACCAGATATTCTTTTCTTACAGGAAACTAAGTGCAATTTTGAATCAATGCAAAAGATTGGGCAAAAGATTTGGAAAGGTATCCAGGTCATGGCTATAGAAATAGAGGGTACGCGAGGAGGGATAGCTATCTTGTGGCATGATAGGGAAGTGGATCTCACTGGTTGGCGAGTGGGTCGTTTTTCTCTATCAGTGAATTTCCACATTCGGGGCTCAGATATGAGAGGAACGATCGTGAACATTTATGGGCCGAGTGCTTTCCCGCAAAAATAGGAGTTTTTCAATCATCTCAGATGGCTCCGCGCATCGGCATCATCGAGCAATTGGATAATCAGAGGAGACTTCAATCTAATAACTTCGCTTAGGGAAAAAAAGGGAGGCAAGCGGATGTTGGACAAATATCAAGAGGACTTTAGGGAAACCTTAGTCAATAGCACCCTCGTGGATCTAGAAACTGGAGATGGTTGGTTCACCTAGAACAACCGAAGGGGTGGTGAGCACTTGGTAGCCTCAAGGCTTGACTGTTTCCTGATGACCGAAACTATAATAAGGGGAGCAGGAGAAATAAGGGCGAACGTGATCCCAGCAACAGGTTCTGATCACTGGCCCGTGTGCCTAAGCTGGGAAGGGATAGCGGATCGGCTTCCAAAACCTTTTCGATTCGAGCAATTCTGACTAGAAAACAGGGACTTTAAGAGTCTGGTGGAACAATGGTAGCAGGAGATGGAGGACTCAAGGGGGACAAGGATGTACAACTTTCAGCAGAAGCTCAAAATGCTAAAGACCAAAATACGTACATGGAACAAGAATGAATTTGGCAACATATTTGAAGATAAGAAAAGGTTAATCTTGGAACTTACTGCTACCCAAAAAAGAGGGATGGAAGTTGGGTGGGATCCAGATCTGAAGGAAAAGGTGAAGGACCTTGAAGCCCAGTTGGAAGCCAGAGAAAGACAGGAGGAAGTCTTCCGAAAACAGAAGTATCGTGTGAAGTGGCTGCAGGAAGGGGACAGGAACACCAAATCCTTCCACAATTCCATGGTCAACAACCGCTTGGGGTCGAAGATATTCAACCTTAAACTTCCCAATGGGACCCAGGTGGGATCTCGGGCCGAGGTAGAAGAGGGCCTTGTCCATCATTTTAAAGAAATCATGACAGAAGACAACAATGAGAGGGGCCAAGATATTGATCGGATCACATCCCTGGTCCCCAGCATTGTCACAAGGGAGGACAATGAGAACCTCACCAAACCGATCCCCTGCAAGAGGTGGAGGGGGTCATGTAGCAGATGGCTCAAGGGAAAGCCCCCGGGCTGGACGGGTTCACTGCCAACTTTTTCCACCATTTTTGGGACATGCTCAAAGAGGAGGTTTGGGAAATAGTGGAGGAATCCAAGTTCAGCAAAGGGGTGCTCAAAGCTTTTAATGCAACCTTCCTCGCTCTAATCCCAAAGAGTGAGGGGGCTAATGCTCCAGGTAAGTTTAGAGCTATAGCTCTTTGTAATGTGATATACAAAATAATCTCGAAGGTCATAGCAAATAGACTGAAACCTCTACTCCTGGGGATCATCAGCCCTAAGCAATCGAGGTTTGTGGAGGGGAGGCAAATTCTAGATGGGATCATTATGATCCAGGAGACCATTCACTCGCTTAAATGCACTAGAATCGCAGGAATGCTTATTAAACTTGATATTGCCAAAGCCTATGACAAACTAAGCTGGGAGTTCCTGCAGGAAATGCTAAAGGATTTTGGTTTCTGTAGGGAGTGGATAGAATGGGTCATGGGGCTGGTGTCCTCGCCTTTTTTTTCCATCCTCCTGAACGGTTCTCTGACCAGAGTGTTCTCGCCATCTAGGGGAATTAGGCAAGGAGATCCCCTATCTTCGTTTCTCTTCATCCTAGCGGTGAAAGGCCTAAGTAGACTTATACATGCTCAGGCATGTCTGGGGAGGATACGAGACCTATCCTTTTGTGAGGGCATGGAAAAACAGACCCATCAGCAATTTGTGGATGATACAATGTTAATGGGGCACCCTTCAGTCCAAGAGGCGCGAGCCTTTAAATCTTGTCTAGCGGCCTTTGCCTAAGCCTCAGGGTTGAAGGTTAGCCCGGAGAAATCCCAGGTGTTCTTTTTCAATACCCCGCTTATTACCCAGAGGAACATTGGAAGGATCTTGGGTTTCCAGAAAGGTAGGCTCCCAACCAAATATATAGGGGTCCCTCTAAGCCAAAAAATTATTAGGCAGGCCTCTTGGTAAGATTTAGTAGACAGAATAAATAGTAGGTTGTCAGGCTGGGTGATAAGACCTTTAAATCTCCCAGGGAGACTAGTTCTGGTTAAGTCAGTTATCCAGGCTATTCCTATGTACCTTCTTTCAATACTGTCGGCCCCCAAGTTAGTTCTCAAGGAAATCAAGAACCTCCAACGCAATTTCCTATGGGCAGGCAGAGGCAGTAAAGCAAAATTCACCTTGGTCAGCTGGGAGAAGGTGAGCCTGCCAAATAACTTGGGGGGCCTAGGGCTCCGTGATCCAGAATCAGTGGGGGAAGTGCAAGGTGCCAATATTTGGTGGCGATGGAGCACCCATAAACAAGAGCCATGGGCCAAGATATGGCATTTGAAGTATGCAAGGGGATGGCCTACTTCGCAGCTAGTTTGTTTCAGTGGGGACGCCAAAGGTTCCCAGATATGGCAGAAGGCAAGGGAAGGAAGGTAGTTAATCTAGGAGCATAGCTTCTGGTAAATTCAGGATGGAAGTCTGGAGAACATGTGGGATGACTCATGGAATCAAAAACCCAAGCTAGGGGAGGATCCTAGATGGCTTCAACTAAGGAGAAGATGATTAGACAAGGGCCGGGAGAAGGTGAATCAGTACTGGGAAGGGACTTCCTAGGGCGACAGGCGCAAATGGGTGATCCCGCTTGATCCCATGGATCAAATCTCAGAAGCATACTTCAAATCCCTGGAGGAGGAACTTAATACTCGCGTCATCAGAGTTAAGGAGGGGGTTGATAGGCTCAGGTGGGGTTATTCACAGAAGGCCATGTTCAGCATCAAGGAAGCCTATAACATCAAGATTAGAGGACAGGTGGAGGATGACGAGATTTGGGAAAAGGTTTGGTCATCCAACCCATGGCCAAAGGTGGCCATCTTCTGCTGGCTGGTAGTGCGAGGGAGAATTCTAACAGGGGAGAACCTAAAGCGAAGAGGGATTCTGGGACCATCTAGGTGTGTCTTGTGTGCCAACTAGGAGGAAAGCATAGGCCATCTCCTAGATGCGTGCCCTTTTGCAGCCGGATTATGGGATAAAGGAGCCCTGATGTTTCGAAGAAGCAATAGATCCAGAGGGAATCCGGCTCAGACCATCAGGGATTGGAACCCGAAGGCCTTCAAGAATAATCTTCTTAGCTTTCTATGGCTTGCTTTCCCTGGAATGGTTCTCTAGGTTATTTGGAAGGAGCGGAACAGCTGAGGATCTTTCGGGACCGAGAATGGTCTCTAGAGGCATCCTAGAAAACCATTTACTCCAACTAGCTGGAGACTATTTGCAGCATGCAGTGGTCAGATGAGGATAAAGAGTTTATAGGATGGGAAAAATCAGTTGCAGAGGCATGGGGTCTAGATAAGGGGGTCATAAGTGACCTTCCTCGGAAACCCAAGGTCTGTAGAGTGGAGAGCCCTTCGTCCTGGTCTCCCCATGCGCCTCAAGTTTTCAAGGTTAACTTTGATGGGGCAGCTAAAGGAAATCCTGGAATGGCGGGATTTGGAGAGGCCTGTCGAGACCATAAGGGGGAAATTTTACAGATTTTTCATGGGAATATAGGCTTTGACACCAACAACTCGGTGAAGCTAGAGGGGATGATCCACGGCATCCATCTTGTCGTCCGGAATGGTTGGCTCCCAGCGATCGTGGAAGGGGACTCCCGAATTCTCATCCACATGGCTCAACAGTTGGAAAACGGGAGGTCAGCAGAGAAAGTGGCATCCAGTTGGCGCCTGGCGGGGAGAATGGAGGACCTCTGAGCTCTAATTTTGGGTTTCTTGGCGCTGTCCTTTCACCACATCAAGCGAGAGGCTAACAAGGTGGTGGACTTAATGGCCAACGTTTGGGTCGCTGACGTCAGGGATATCAGGTGGGGCCGAATTGAAGATCTTGAGGGAGAACAATGGCTACCTCGTTGCCGTCAACTCGTGAATCATGATGGTGGTGACAAAGGGCAGAGGCAGGATCATATAAGTGAGGAACATGGAGGGGGGACTAGGTGGCAGCAAGATCATCCCACGCATCACCTCTGTTAACATGTGCCAAGCAGGTGGGCTTAGATAGAGGCAATCGAATACCTTCGCCCTTATCATTAAGTTCAAGTACAAGAGTATAATGGAGGAGATAGGTAGTACTATTCTCGATCGGTTAGGTGATGTAGTAGTGATGAAGACTCCTCTGAGGATCCCCAGGCGAGGTACGGGTCAGGGTGGTGGCCGGACCTGGTTTATCATGATCTATGACAGAGACGCTAGTTCAATCATGGGAGTGATCCTTATTAATTGGACCAGGATAGCCATGGTCGAAGCATATGTTCTAGATAGAGTGCAGGATTATTGGGTAAGTGCAATTAGGGAGATGGAAAAAGGTGGCGGAGTGTTTGTTAAAACGAAGTTCAAAGCTGATCTTAGGGAAATGGCTCCGACTCGTGGAAGCGGGGGTGGGAATGGCCACCAGGGAAAAGGCGAAGACTACAGTGGTAAAGGGAAGAGGGCGGCGACCCGGGCCCAATTGCAGGCTCAGGTTGCGGTTGAGGCGTTTAAAGACCGCATCCCGCTTATCTCCAGGCTTGCCATGGAAAACATGGAGAAGGCCCTCTGGGAGCAAGTCAAGTCGAAGCCAATAGAGGAAGTTTGGGAGGAGGTGGATGGGTGGGTCTCCGACCCCGGGTCTACAGCGGGGAGAGCGTTGGCCCATGATCGCCTAGTGATGATTTATTGGGTTCTTATGAACCTTGTCTCCCAATCGAACATCAAATCCGCGGCCATAATTGGTGAGCAGCTTGAGGTGATTTTGGCAAAAAGGGAGGGAGGTGAGGAACCCATAAGAGCTTGGAAGGAGCATAATGCGGAATGTAGCAAGTTGCTCAGCAAAGTCAAAGCCCTCAGTGTGGACTGTCGCCTCATGCATAGGAAGGTAGACCAGATTTTGTCCTGCCTGGGGATTGCGCTTTATCACCCAGGGATGGAGCAGCTTGCGACGAGCGGGTCTGGTAGACACGCTAGAGGGAGGAATGCTGGTGCCCCTCCTCTGGGGAGCTCTGTGGAGGCAGTGCAGCAGGCGGAAGGGCGTGGTCTGTCAGGGAGCCGGGCTCAAGTTGTCTTGATGCTGCCTTAAGGCGTGGTGCTGCTTTTCCTCTCTGCTGACTGCTATCAAGAGGCTGCGTCGTCGGCCCTTATGTTCTGTAGTTTTTTGTCTGTTAGGTTTTTTAGTTTTGCTATACTGTCTTATGTTGCAAGTATATCGGAAGTTTGGCTTTGTAAGTAAGAATGGGATTGAGATCTCCATAGAGGGAACTCTCTCGGCCTGTGGGTGGGATAGGTGGAGGATTTTGGAATGTAATTGGGATGGGTAGTTCCGGTGGCAGGTTGGTCAAGGCTTGCCTGTTTTGACGATATATCTGTAGCAGTAATACACTTTTATTTACAAAAAAAAATATTATAATTTACTAAATTATAATATTAATATTATAATTTATTAATATGCTAATATATTAATTTAATACTTTAAGATTATATATAATATCTAATGTTTTTAATATATTAGATTATAATATTCATAAAATTTGAAAACTCAAATTGTAAATGATCACACCACTTTGAAACTTCCATGATCAATGCATCTATATGTATATTTTGGCGATTTTTTTATTTATATAATATCAATATATTTAATGTATATTAATAAGATAATATTAATATTAATATTATAATTTACTAATATTATAATATTAATATTATAATTTATTAATATGCTAATATATTAATATAATACTTTAAAATTATATAATGTATAATGCTTTTAATATATTATATTATAATATTCATAAATTTTAAAAACTCAAATTGTAAATGGAGGGAAAGAAATTGGGGAAAAGATATCTTCAGAGAAACAAATTTAGGGAATTTTTCAAACAGAGATTATTTAATTTGAGAAATTTACTCGGAGGCTCCCTATGTGTGGTCCATAGAAGCTTAACTAAGCAATATATTTTCAAACCATATTTCAAAGAGTTCAGGTAAGTCCCCAAGGGCTCAGAAATGAATTATGTGCTTTGGTTGGTAAAAGAAAATTGACTTAGATATAAGGTTTTTTTAATATAATTTTTTTAATGGGTCGCAGAGGGTGATTGATACGCCAAGAACTTGCGACCATAAAATTCAAGTTCCACGAACATTATAGATATTATTTTCAAGATATTAATTATAAATTGATCATCGTATTCCTTACTTTCGGAGTTGTGTAATTGTCAAAGAGTATAGTCAAAGGCTTGTGAGTGTTTGCCCTCCTTGAAAGAATTTATGTTGGTGTTTTTCTGGCCTATATGAAACCCTATAATAGTTGTCTTGATTTTAGAAGTAGATCACATTACATGAGAAATTGGCATTTTTTTTTTGCTACAAATGTGCTAATACCTAAGAAGCATCCACAACAAGAAGAGCTCCCTCACAAGCTGGTAGAGATTGAGAAACCTGGATACAAATTCAAAAACCATAGAATATAAAATTGGATAGTTTATTTGAAGATAACGCAGGTATATTATAGATCAATAGATCATACAATTTATTGGTGTTTTTGGTTATGTTCTCAAGTATCTACATTTGCAACAAAATGTAGATATACTCTTTAACTTAAAATCGGACAGTTTATTTAAAGATAACACGGGTTCTCAAGTATTGATACCTGAGAACGCAACAAAAATTTCAATTTCTTAGATAATGTGATCCAATAAGCTATGTGTTCTTAGGTATTAGTACATTTGCAAGAAAATTCTTGTTTTTATATCCATTTAATTTGTTTATTGTGCCCTACTACATTAATGCTGGAAACCTTACATGCTATAAATTTTGTTGCATCATGTGGAAACCTTACATGCTATGAATTTTGTTGCATGCCATGTTGAATTCCAGTTCTCACTAATTTACCTCAAAACCTCAATTATAGTGATTTACTGGGAATTCAGAGCTCAACTCAAACAGTGAACATCTAATGTCATCCCACATTATATTGAAAATATTCCAACTCTAAATACAGAGTGATAATACTCTATCGTTTTAGTGTATATGTTCATGGTATCAAACCTTGGTACTGAGCGAACCCATTCAAGTTATTAATACTTGAAAAAACATATATTGAAATATAGAGAATCTAAAGAACACCTAAGAGAATTCAAACAAGAATCACTCTTAAAATGGGTATTTAAAAATCTACAATAATGATGAAGGGTAAGTCTTCCTATTCAATTGAACATACAGCTTGCACAGTGAACTTGAGAAAAAATGGAGATGAATATAAGTACCTTATATGTTTGATTATCATGGAGGTTAAACAGTTCATTATTGTTTACTAAAGCGACACGAGGTCGAACCTCATCATTACCAACCAAGAGCATGTGAGGTACCTCAAATTTAATGCTTGGCTTTTATTTGTTCCTGAATTAGTTTGCAAATTTTGAGGTTTTGTAAAGGTGGTTGTTCAAGCAGCATGATAAACAGTTTTGATATTATTTTTATTACACCTTCAGGATTTAGAATGTCCATTTTGTAATGAATAAAAGATATTATAGTCTTTCATTGTGCTAACGAGGTTAAAATACTACAAATAATTGGAATGGTCTTTGTGAGGTTCTTTCTAGGAGGAAATGAGCTCATAGATAACTAAATTAACATCAATTTTTGAAGTGTCTTTCTGACTGTTAAATGTTTTGCTAATAAAAATCATATAAATCCCTTGAAGGTTTATGTAAATCCTTCTTTTTGTTAACATTCACTATCATGTGCAAGAAGATGTGGTGTGTTTGCATTTGAAACAACATTACAATGTCATCATTTAATATAACACCTTGGTTTCTTGTGGACAAGTTAAGGATCAATTCCTATGAAGCAATAAAAAATCAGAGGAAAAAATTAAAAAACCGACGGCATGACAATGTCCTTAACCTCATAGATGATGTTTTGTGGCAAAAACTATTTGAGACAAACCTGGCAATTGAGCTTGATGTTACAAAAATAAGATTATTCAAGGAAACTATTGACAACACCTTGTTTTTTGAATCCCCATGGGTGTGCCCTCTTTAATCATATGACATGTCTTTTAGATGTAACACGTGAAATCTAAAAGGCCGACTAATTATCATTTTTCTAAATATTTATTTCTATAAACCAAACCTTTTTTAACTTACCTTTGTAATATATTTTTCAAATCAACATGATAAAGAGAATATATTTAACATTTTTGTCATTTTTCACTAATTTTATATTATTTGGAATGTCCATTTTGTAGGAAACAGATGCTATTAAATATTTTAATTTGTTGACTTCGCTTTTTTTTCAATTGCGTATATTTTAGGAAAGGGATTCAAGTTAAGAGTTAGGTTGCATTCTTGTTCAATGGGATATTTTCTAAACACAACATAACTTGGACTTGTTGTTGGAATTTGTGGGTACATGTGTAAGGCTTGCTATTTTTGTGATATTGTTGGTAATTTATAGCATGCTACATATTGGATAGGTGGATTTGATATGCCGAATTTGTTTTTGATTGATTTTCACATATATATAATTTGTACCTTATTATATGGATTTACACAAATATAAAATTTGAAATTTTGTTAAAAATTCCTCACTGAACAATATTGAATTGAGAGATGCAAGATTTTTACAATGAACTCCTTATTTCTTGGATTTACACAAATATAAAATTTGAAATCTTGTTAAAAGTTCTTCATTGAACAATATTGAATTGAGAGATGAAAGATTTTTACAATGAACTCCTTATTTCTTGAAAGAATAGTGCCTTCAATTAGCCTCTCCCATGGACATAAAAAGAATAAATATAGTCATTTGAAATATTATACTATAAGATAATTTATCTCTATAGCAATGAAATATATTATCAATATGGTAAATTTGGCTTTCTTAGATGGAGAAAGATAAATGGTCTCTAGTGCACCCTTCATTT
>LPNX011229324.1:86403-111184 GCA_001517045.1 Pseudotsuga menziesii | reverse complement strand
TATTATTATAATACTCTAACCAAAGTTACTTATGAACTTTAAAACTAATCAGAAATATACATGGAAACACATTCAAGATGAGAATACACATTTTTGTATCTCACTATCACAGTTGGTAACTCTATTCCTGACATGTACCCTCCCCTATCCCTCGGGAAGGAACGCGGGTGCTACTCTACTGCTCTGATACCACTTTGACACGTGCCCATACACCTAACTGATATGCATAGTAAAAATTAATTTAGTTCTTCTTCTTTAAACACATTCATGGGTCATTTTCATCCTTTAACATTCATTATGCATCTTAAAAACCCCTACAACAGTCGTTTCACGGCTCACAGATCCACCCTGTGACCAGAAAATTCATTTCCGCACTCTGTGACCATAATGCAGCTTGCGGCATGCGGAACTCTACAAATCACCACTGTTATTTGTGTCCCTTCTACTTTCTGCTTTTCGCTTTCCGCGATGTGCTACAGGTAGTGAAAACTCAAAATACGACGAATTCATTTATTATACTTCTGCCTTCCGCATTCCACTGCGGACTTCGGGTAGCAGAAATCTAAGATACGCCATCGCCAATTGTTCACCTTCTGCTTTCCTCTATCCACTTTTTGCCTTCCGTGAAGGAATCCGGACCGCGAAAAACCCTGAAATACCTTATACTCACATTTCACTTTCCACCTTCTGCCTTCCGCATTCTGCGGCGAACTCTATGTCGCAGAAAACCCAAATTTCCTTTTAATCAGTTCTTACCTTCCGCTTTCCTCCTTCTGCATTCCGCGGGAAGATTCCGGGTAGCGAAAAACCCGAAATGCTTTACCTTGATCTTTTGTTTTATGATTTCTGCCTTTCACCTTCCGCAGGCGGGTTCCAGGGTGCGGAAACCCAACATTTTTCCTTGTTTCTTTTTATGTTTTCCTATTTTCGCCTCTCGCCTTCTGCAAGTGGAGTCTAGGGTGCGGAAACACTTAAGTCAGATGCATTCTGACTCTATAACCAGGATTCTAGCCTCCGTGAACTTAATAAAAATGCATTGGAAACCAAAAATCATATATAGATGTAAAATGAAGGAAAATATAACAACAGTAAACTCTACTTGAATCTTTAACAAGCATTCAACACATTCATAATAATTCTTAAACAAATACATTGCAGAATTTATATAGAGAATACATATCTTGAAGATGAAGTTGTCCCGCAACTAGCTATGTTGCTGCAACATTTCACCCAACCATAGGCCAACTATGTTCATCAATCTCTCAACACAATTTCCACCCCCGAGTTGGGCATGATTTCCACAAGGAACTAGGGAACAACAGGCTCACACATAGCCAGAACACATCAAACACAACCAAGACAACCTACAGTTGGGTTTTCCAGGCTATCCAGCCAAGCCAATACATAGTTGGGTTTATTAGGCTGGAGGCAGTGCCTCACACATATCCAATATTCACATTAAGGTCCAGCCAATCCAACTAACAGTTCGGTTTATCAAGTTGTTCATCCAAGCCAACACATCGTTGGGTTTATCAGGCTACTCAGACAATGATTCACACATAGCCAAATGCACATCAAGACACAGCCAAGCCAACCTATAGTTGGGTTTATCGGGCTGCTCATCCAAGCCAATATATGATTGGGTTTATCAGGCTGCCCATCCAAGCCAATATACAATTGGGTTTATCAGGCTGTCAGCCAATCCAATCTACCTTTGGGTTTATCAGGTTGCTAAGGAAGTGGAAAGGAAGAATTTCTGAGCTAGTGAGCTCATTCACAGAGCTAGTGACACCTCCAAAAGATCTATCTGGCCTGGCATCCACAATACCTACACACCCAACACAAGGAAGTATACCCTTCTCTGCTACACAGTCCTTCAGGCCATACCTTCCCTTCCAGTGCTCTTCAGGGTGTGCATAGAAGATTCACCATCCACTCTTATGTTTTTGTGAGGTTCCTCTCCTCACTAGGTTTATCAAGCCAATTAGGCATCTCTTCCACTCCTAAGTCTTGGATATAGTTCAGACCCGAACCACGGTACACATAACAACAAACCACAAAGTGACACAACAAAACAGGGTTCCACTCTGTAACACAAACAACCAGGGTTCCCAACCACTCTATAATACAAAAAACCATGGTTCCAAACCACTCTGTAATACAAAAAAACAATGTTCCAACCAAGGATAGATGAAGAGATACATGGCAGAACGTGAAAGGAACGCCTTTTTTAGATCTCGTTGCGTTTGCGGGATGATACTCTGTGTGAGGATAGGGATAGAATGAATTGATGATGGAGTATTTTTATATGTGAATGAGGAAGACCGAATGATCAATAGTATATGAATGAATCCTTCTCAGTCGACTAAGGGATAAGGAAAGAATGAACTTGAGTACACATTTCCTAGGCATTTACTTGCCCCATAAGAAAGAATACGGGTTCCCCCAAGCTGCATGTTTTCTCAGGCACGACATCGACTGCTATGCCTCTCCCTACCCAAGGCATTAACCACCTCAAAAAAAAATTGGAATAATTTAATGATTGAGTGCAAAGGAGAAAAAAAGGTATATGAGAGCTTGAGGGTTCTCCCATAGATATCTGGCCTCACCCTATGGCTCAGGAGTTTGAATAACTCCCCTCCCTATTCCTTGTGAAATCATCTCCCCATCTCTTTCATTGCAGTGCATAGCTAGTTGTGGTATTTTATTAAATTGCATATTTACATGATATCTCAAAATATATTGTGCTTGACTAGCACTATAACCATCGACATCGATCTTGATCATCGATACACAAAACACCAAATCGATGGTAGGACCTTGGCCTTGAACTCCTCGACATGATTTAATAACAATATTTACATCATGTACAATTTTAATACCATGGGTTCAAAACCGGGGTGTTACATTCCCCTCTCCCTTCATCGGTAGTGTCCTCGATGCTCTACAAAATCGAACAAAAATGGATGTTCCAATAGAGACAAAAACTGTGTCAATAGAGCGACAAAACGTAGAAAATGAATTCTAAAAAATCAATTTCAAGGCCACCGTATAGAAGACACATGGCGGCTAGTTTTCGTCTCTATATCGACGGCTTATAAATTTCGTCGATATATCCATGCAATAAGTGATACGAAACATCATGACCGTTATTGTCGTAAGTGAGACGACAAAACATGGGTATAGCAACAAAAAACCGTCGCAATTTGGCTCCTATGTATTAGTGTTACCTGTCGATTGTCTCGCTATAATTTTCTTTCTGCAAACTATTTATTCCAAACAAACTTTTATGGTTAGCACAAGTTTTCCATAATGCGGTGGAACTATGTGTTCCCAAAAGGAGACAGGGTTGAAACCCGTAGCTCTGATATTACTTTGACACGTACCCTCCCCTCTCCCTCGAGGAGGAACGTGACTACTACTCTACTGCTCTAATACTACTTTGACACGTACCCATACACCTGACTAATATGCGTGATAAAAATTAATTTAGTTATTCTTCTTTAAACACAGTCGTGGGTCATGTTCATCCTTTAACATTCATTTTGCAACTTAAAAACCGCTGTAACAGTCCTTTTGTGGCTCACAAATACACTTTGTGACCAGAACAATCATTTCTTCACTGAACCTGACTTTTTCTCCTTTCGCCTTCCGCATTCCTCAATGTGGTTTGCGGCAGGTGGAACTCTGGAAATCATCACTGTTATTTCTGGCCCTTTCGCTTTCCACCTTCCGCTTTCTTCAGCACGCTCTGAGTAGCAGAAACTCAAATTACAATGGAGTCATTTATTATCCTTTTACCTTTTGCATTCCACTGCGTACTTCGAGTATCGGAAACCTAATATACATCATCGCCAATTGTTCACCTTCCGCTTTTCACTTTTCGCCTTCCGCGACGGACTCCGGATTGCGTAAAAACCCGAAATACCTTATTTAGATTCAATTACTAAATACTAAATATTTAGATTCAATTACTAAATATTAACTACATTTAGATTCAACTAATATTAATATTAGTATTTAAATTCAATTACTAAATATTAACTACATTGGACGACAAGATTAACTACTAACATTAAATTTAATTACTGAAAGAAAAATACCTGTCCTCTGCAGCTGCCATGGCTCCATCTAGGTTGGAAGAACCAACGTCCTCCCACCCAGGTGTTGGAGACTTAGCACTAAATAGTTGTACATTAAAACAAATCAAGTCATCAACATCTTATTCTAAGTTAAATTTATTAGAAATTATGAGATTGCATAACGTATAATCAATACTTGAACATTAAATTATGTGGCATGCTCCTGCGTGGTAAAATGGCATGGATTCCCACAACGAGAAAAACGATGTGGCACTGGTCCCGTCAAGCTGGATGGATCATCCTAGCTACCACTTGTAGCTGCTCTCCCTTTCCCACCACTAGTAGACCGTGCAGAAGTGTGTCTCTTGAGGTGGTCCTTCTTGCTCTGTGAGGACATAGCCACAAATGTGGTATGCCTGAGAAAGTGCCATGTGGCACATCTAACGAACTCATGGATCTCATCTATCCTGCTACCTAACCCAGGGGGTTGAGGAAGTGGGTTTGGTTCTCTCCTAGGTGCAGGAGGTCCTCTAAGTGGGTACCTGTGGGAGTGAGGTCGATATTGGGCTGAGCCAAAACCGACGCCCTAGAACTCGGTGATGTCAAAGTAGTTCACATGGAACCCTAACACAAACTCAGCCCACAGTTTCCTAATAAAATACTGTGGGACCTCGACATTGTTGCATGGAGGCTTGTCAAAAAGCATGAACCATCTCTTCCTCCAATTTTCTCTCCATGGATGGTAATTACACCAGTCCATGCAAACTTTCCTCTTCCTCACATCTGGATGTTGTCTTGTTCTCGGATCTGTAAATTTGCTCCACATTTGGGATTTTGTGATATTCGGGTTTTTTATATCCTCTTTGGATATACCAGTGCCATAATGTTCTCTCATTCGAGCCCTATAATCGCTCAAATTGGTTATCTCACTGTGGGCAATGTTTATTGACTCTATTATGTTTTGTAGTGATGTGGCGAGGGAAACCCGAGAGGGTTCCCTGGTGTTCTTCAGTTCATCACTCAAAATTCTTAATTGTTTTAAATCCCCGTGTAATTCATCTTCAGGGTTTTATTTGTTTAATTCAGGGTTTGGATCCTCTAATTGGTTTGTTTCATTCCTTTCTTGGGATGGTTCATTGGTATTTTTCATTATGTTTAGGTAATTTGTACCTGCAATATCAAAATTTTCCCATTTCAATTCATTTTCAATTTTTTTTATTTTCTATTTTATTTGAAAAAGAATAAAAAACATCAAAATAAACCAAAAATGGCATTCCTACTTCATCTACCTTACTCTAACGTCGTGGGTATCGTTTTAGCCTGGTTGGACACTTCAGTTGGGCTCCTTGGGGGTCGTTTTTGCCTCCTTGCGCGCTCGCAGGTGGGTTGTGAACAAAACAAATTGTTCACTATTTTGTTTTTTATAACACAGAGATGCACGTGCGTCCCTGTGTGTGATTGCACAAAACACACGCGTGCATCCACATACACGTGCATGCACTTTTACGCAAGCGCGTCATTAGGGGCACGTGTGCACCCCTATTCTCCACGCTGGCAATCCAACCTGGAGTTTAACCACTGCAGAAGTAGGAGCGTGTGCACGCATACAATGGTGCATGCGGATTCTTGTTTTCTTCCACTCATGCGCTCCCATTGCATTATACTTGGGTAGCAGGTTCTTCCAAGCGCCCTATATTCATTTTTTTTATAATTGTTTATTTTGAATTTTGAACGGCTTCCATAGAATCAATCTCGATAGTACACTTGCCTCATCCTCCTCCATAGATGAAAAATCATAGGCCTTAGTCCACACTAAATCTCAAATAAAAACATCTATCGATGTAATTAAGATGGAGCGGGACATTTTTGGTGTTCAATAAGCATTTGGTAGCAACTTATTTAATGTTGTTGCAATGGAATTATGAATACTTGTTGCAATGGAATTATGAATAGTCGGTGTAGACATTAGAGGAATTTTGGGGTCTAAAATGGGCCTCCTAAGGAAAATAATAAAATAATAGTTAAAATAATAAAATAATATTGAATAATTTTGGAGGAAGAAAGAAAAAAACTACTTTTTGTGTTCGTATTTTCGACATATCTCCATGTGTTTTTACTCAAATTTCGATTGGGAGAGCTCGTTGGATGCGGAATTTGATTCCGCATCCAACGAGTACCAACACTGCATACTTTTGATGGACCCCGCTGCCCCAAAAACAAGAAATACCTGAAAAAACGTGATGATGACATATTTGACTACTAACATTAAATATTAATATATTTAATGTATATTAATAAGATAATATTAATATTAATATTATAATTTATTTTTGAAACTTTCATAATCCATGCATTTATATGTACATTTTGGTGATTTTTTATTTATATAATATTAATATATTTAATGTATATTAATAAGATAATGATAATATTAATATTAATATTATAATTTATTAATATGCTAATAATATTAATATTAATATTTACATTTTCCTGTGAGCCCAAAATCACATCACTTTGAAACTTTCATAATCCATGCATTTATATGTATATTTTGGTGATTTTTATTTATATAATATTAATATATTTAATGTATATTAATAAATTAATATGAATATGAATATTATAATTTATTAATATTATAATATTAATATTATAATTTATTAATATGCTAATATATTAATATAATACTTTAAGATTAAATGTAATATATAATGTTTTTAATATATTATATTATAATATTCATAAATTTTAAAAACTCAAAATGTAAATGTTGAGTCATTTTGAAACTTCCATGATCCATGCATCTATATGTATATTTTGGCATTTTTTTATTTATATAATATTAACATATTTAATGTATATTAATGAGATAATATTAATATTATAATTTACTAATATTATAATTTTTTAATATGCTAATATATTAATATAATACTTTAAGATTATTTTTAAAAACTCAAATTATAAATAGAGGGAAAGAAATTGGGGAAAAGATAAATTCAGAGAAACAAATTTGGGGAATTTTTCAAACAGAGATTATTTAATTTGAGAAATCTACTAGGGGGCTCCCTATGTGTGGTGATGAAGGTTAACTAAGCAATGTATTTTCAAACCCTAATTCAAAGAGTTCAGGTAAGTCCCCAAGGGGTTCAGAAATGAATTATGTGCTTTGGTTGGTAAACGAAAATTGACTTAGATATAAGGTCTTTTTAATATATTTTTTTTAAATGTGTCGTAGAGGGTGATTGATACGCCAAGAACTTGCGACCATAAAATTCAAGTTCCACGAACATTATAGATATTGTTGTAAAGATATTTATTATGAATTGATCATCGTATTCCTTACTTTCAGAACTGTATAATTATCAAAGAGTATAGTCAAAGGCTTGTGAATGTTTTCCCTCCTTAAACAATTTATGTTGGTGTTTTTTTGTCTTGTTGGAGGAGCTAGTCGGTGAGCCAACTAGTCAAGTAGCCGACTAATCGGAGATTAGGTCAGCCGCGTAAGTCATGTCGGTTGACCGAACCGGCAGGTAGTTACTTGTAACCGTTTGTAATCATATATATTAGGCTATTGAGGTAGATGAGAACTTGGCTCAATTTTTGTATATGTATGGACCCTCATGTAATGCTATAATATAATCTGTTACTCACCACCTATCCTTGTCTCTTGAGTCTGTTATGATTATATGTTTCTATGTGTATTATTGGTAACCTTATGTGATTTGTGAGATTACAACATTGGTTTTGTTGCCGGTAGTACATA
The DNA here is from genome assembly GCA_001517045.1 of Pseudotsuga menziesii. Lineage (NCBI taxonomy): Eukaryota > Viridiplantae > Streptophyta > Pinopsida > Pinales > Pinaceae > Pseudotsuga > Pseudotsuga menziesii. The sequence continues at coordinate 103,333 of LPNX011229324.1, read as the reverse complement.
TACGGACGTAATGACCATAAGCAGATGATATCAGAGCAAGAGATTAAGAATTGGTGGGAGCGTAAGATAGCAAATTATTTGCAGAACTATGCAAGGAGAAACAGATTGGCCATTGCTCAGGAAAAGGAGAAATTCTTCACTAAAAAACACTGAGAAGTTTGTAGAGTCGGTACCTCAGCTTTTGAAAAAAACTTCTAGATGAAAAAGCCGAAAGCAACTAAAGACCAAGAGTTACTAGAGAAACTGATTTGAGGTGGACGAACAAACTTGTTGGAGGGGTTCTAAAAGACCACAGACGAATTCTACGAAGAACAAGTCGTGGAGGAAAGAATTTCAGTCGAAATCATTGAGAAAAGGTTTTATATGGACCTCATCAAGCAATTCCTTTACTCCTTACCGACCCTTTTGTTCAAATTCCTAATCGAGAAGTGAGTGGGCCATATCGTAGAGCCTCGTCCATCACTACGCGAACCACCACCAAATTCTAATTGGGCGGAGAAACAGAAGAAGTGGGAAAAATTCATTGTCGAAAGAGAGTGGGAGTATTTCCTAAGCAAATAAACAGAACTATTTGAGATTTATAAAGCATCGGGTATGCTATGGGGGGGTAGTTGGTCATGTGTCGGGCTAGAGTAAAAAGGATTCTAGTTGACTGAAGAAAATACCATCACCAGCAATTAAAAGTCGACCTAAGAAGGAAATCGAACGGACAGTGACACATAAAGGTACATCAAACTTGCAGAGGTTAGAAAGAGAGAAGATGCAGAAAATAAGGGAAGAAAGAAGGGAGCAATCTAGAGCGTTGCAAAGAGTAATGGCCACCAGGGTGACAGGACAAGGAAATCCGCCAGAGTCAGGTCATGACCGATAGGAAGAAGGTGTGGATGAAGAGGCATCACCCATGGAAGAAGATTTGTGGATAGAGCAGCAAGAAGCTCTCCAACTAGAAATTCCCCAGGAGGTAAGACCTCTATCTCCGATGAATCTGAGTACCCAAATTCAGGCCATTGTCGAAGAAGACCTGGGACTAAGAGCTGGTGAGTTCGGTATATGGAGCCAACTAGACGACAAAGTAAATGATGATAATCATTTAGTAATCCATCGACCAGAGGAAGGAAATTGGGTAACATTGCAGGCATACCCTTCCAACCGAAGTATTCACTTGCCCTACCCAACACATGAAGGAGCACCCCCCCTGCCAAACACAGCTTTACAAGAAACTGAATAGTCAGACCTGTAAGCACATCAGTGCAGCTGGACATTGACAAAAGAAGTCGACCCAAACCAACTACTGGTGGGAGAAGAAACAACAAACAAAACTACTAACAGGAATGAAAGTTCCATAGACAACAGTTGTGAACAACGAGATACACAGAATATCCCACTACCCCCACCACCACCCCTGCCACCGCCACCTCTTGGAGGAGACAGCGACACCGACATGGGTCATGAATCAGCACATATCCCCCTCTATGAGGGTGATGAAGACCCTAAACAACACTGGTTCATTTGTGAGTCAATATGGGAATCAAATCAAGTTACGGTCGAAGAACGATAGATGGAACAGTTCGCTGGTGCTTTACGAAAAAGAGCATTGACTTGGTATATGAATTATATCAAGAGAACTTCCCAAGCATACAAAGCTGACATTAAGGCACAATTCTTATATTTCTTTAAAACACCAGATGCAAAACATCTGGTAGCCAAAAATATAAAAACAACATCTCAGAAACTAGCAGAATCCGTCCGGGAATATGATAAGCAATCTGTGAGGTAAAAAGTCACGCAACTGCCGACTGCCACTTAAACTTGAAGAATCGACAAAATTATCAAGCAGTCTACCAAATTAATGTAGTCGCATAGAACAATGATAACGTTTCAGGGAACAATGATCAAAATGAACCAAATAATCAAAGATATGAAGGCCATCGATATGAGTGCCGGTACGACAACCATTGTGGGGGTTTTGGAGGTCATGGACGATTTTTTGGAAATCGCGACAATCGACCACGACGACCCATCCATTGCTTTAAATGCTACAAAGAAGGACATTGCTATGTTGACTGCCCATACAAGGATAGAACTGATCTAAAGTTTTGTACTAGCTGTGGCATGGGCGATCACTCACTAGAGGATTGTCCCACCATGCTCGACAAGATTAATGAAAATAAAAATGTTAATGTCTTGTCATGTGTTCCAAAACATGATGTAATGAATACAAAGAACATGTACATAGTAACCCGACAAGGGACAAAAAATGGAAATGATAATCCATGTATAAGTAAAATTAAAGAAAATAATGATTATCCTAACCCAACAAAACAAAAACAACTATATAACGACGCATCAAACATGTTTAAAGAATTTGCTAGGTAGGAAGCAGTCAATGACATTCAACAAAACATAGTTAAAGAATTAATACATTTAGTACATAACAATAAATTGGTGTCTCAATTCATTGACTTGTTGTATAATATGAAGCACAGTAATAATACAGAAAAACAAACCAAAAATATATGCAATATGAACCAAAAATACAAGAGCAATGCTGACCCACTTGTCGATCTAGAAATCGAAGGATACCACGTTCGATAAGTTGTACTCGACTTTGGTTCACAAGTAAATATTATGACTCGAGATACATGGGAACAGTTGGGTAGACCTCGACTATATGAGTCAGGTATATACCTCAAGTTAGCCGACCAAGGGCTAATCGAACCTATTGGGGTTTGGATAAATGTCGATACAACAATAAAAGGAATATCGACTAAAGTCGACTTTGAAATCATCGACCCTAAAGAAGGATCCATCTCCTTCCCAGCCTTTGTAGGTTGACCATGGGGAAGAAAAATGAAAGCATCAATATCTTTAGACAAAGAAAGAATAAAATTAAAAGGAAATGGGCAGAAAGTTATCGCCCCTATTCATCCTTCCCAATGTGAACCTTGGACTGAACCCATCGATGAAGAAGTTGACATTTGACAATTATATCAAATTCAAAATAACGAAGACTACACTAAACCCGGTATCTATGGTGAGCTTCACTTAGGAAACCAAGACTCAGTAGGATATAATTCGGACGCAGAATTATATGATTGGTAAGTCAAAAACTATGAAACTTAAGCAAGGGGTTATTGGACCATTCAGGCTACACAAAAGAAACCAACCCATCAATTCTCCTCAGTCTCCATCATCCCAAAAATATTTGAAAGGAAAACTAGGGAATACCCTACCTTAACCCCAACAAATATAAGTATCAGACAACACCCAAGGTATAAAGAAAGAGAGCCTCCCAATTCTGCATATAGAACAAGTCTCTAAGAACCTAGGGGAACAGGGTCGACTACAAAGCCTAGTAGAAACCTTTACAGGGAAAGTTGCTCGATGGTGGGACACCCATCAGTCGAGACTGCAGACTTGGACAACAGCTTCGACTTACTTCATAGAAATATTTGGAGGAAGCTAAATACCTGTCTTCATCCAAGGGCAAGACCCAGACGAGCACATAAGAACATGCAAAATAGAATGGAGAAGACTTGGTTATAAAGACAAACGTACATGGCCACACTTATTTCCCTCGACGCTAGCTGACTTACCAAATAAATGGTATAAAATGGAAGAAGCACGAGGTGAAACATTCCAATGGAACGAACTTAGAGAAAACTTCATCAAAGACTTCAGTTTTATACCGCAAAACAAAAAGCTAGTCGAAACTGCAAAGCAGATAAAAGCATTCATAGAACCGACTAGAAACAACAGTCTAATACCAAACCATGATTGATCGAAAATATCATGCAATAACATTCAAACCAACATAATACCACAGTCGACAAGACTGCAAATGGAAAATGAAAATACAGAAGGAAAAATCTTTTGATGGAAATCGTATCACTCAGAAACAACAAAACCAATTCGAACAGTACTTAAAGTCGACACAACCGACAAAGAATACACCAACTGAATGACCACAGTAGACTTCCCTGCTACATTCTCACAGTTCAAAGAAGCGATTCGACCGATCAACGAAGCCAAGGCACCAGAATGGATGGATGCAAAAATTAAAACTAAAGAGTTTGACATATCAAATGATGAACGACCAAAAATGGCAACAATTGGCGATTACTGGAGTGAAGAGCAAAGGACTGAAATAATAAACCAATTGAAAGAATTCCAGGATGTCTTTGCTCGAGACTATAAATATCTAAAAGGGCTAGTCCATGAAATGGGAGAAATGAAGATTGACATCAAACCCGATGCCAGACCCGTAAAGAAAAGGCTATACAAATTAGCTCATAAATACAAAGAGATAGCCAAGAAAGAGATCGATAATATGATCGTAGCAAGAATTATCTACCCTATCGACCAGTTAGAATGGGCAAGTCCAATGGTCGTCCAACCGAAGAAACATGACCCGACAAAATTGAGCATTTGTGTCGATTTCAAAGAACTAAAAAAAGTCACTCTAACATACCCATTCCCAATGCCATATGCAGACGAAATCTTAAATGAAGTTGTAGGACATGAATGCTACTCATTTACAGATGGATTCTCATGGTATAACCAAGTGCCAATAGCCAAAGAGGATTAGAAAAAGACCACATTCGTATGTGAATTTGGCTCATTCGCCTACAAAGTTATGCCTTTTGGTCTCAAAAATGCACCTACGGTATTTTCGAGAATTGTTGTCAAAACATTTCAAGAATATATCTACAAAACAATGGCAGTGTACTTCAACAATTGGATGATCTACTCCATGCTGAAAGAAAATTGAAAATGGCTAAGGCTCATGATGGAACGATTCCAACAAATCCAATTATCTCTCAACATAAAGAAATGCATCTTTCTAACCCCTTTAGGAATACTACTAGGGCACATTGTATGCAAAGAAGGCATCAAGGTCGACTTCGCAAAAATAAAGATTATCCTCAACTTCATTAGAGGAAATTTGGGGTCTAAAATAGGCCTTATAAGAAAATGCGCTAACAATAAGTTCTTATGAGTTGGAATTCAAGAACCAATAGAATGCCAATAAAATGAGTCAACCATAATGGTTGAATTTACATATTTGTCATAAAAAAAACTACTTTTTGTGTTCGTATTTTGACATATCTCCCTGTGTTTTTTCTCAAATTTCAATTGGGAGAACTCGTTGGATGCAGAATCAAATTCCGCATCCAACGAGCTCTCCCGATCGAAATTTGAGTAAAAACACAGGGAGATATGTTGAAAATACGAACACAAAAAAGTAGTTTTTTTCTTTTTTCCTCCAAAATTAATAAATATTATTTTATTATTTTAACTATTATTTTATTATTTTCCTTAGGAGGCCCATTTTATACCTCAAAATTCCTCTAATGGAAACCATCGGTGAATCCAAAACAGGTCAGGGTACTAATAGGACATACTAGATACTACAGAAAATTTATTAGATACTATTCAAATATGACCTACCCATTGGAAGAACTATTGATTGAAGACCAGGAGTTTGACTGGACAGAGGAATGTAATATATCATTAGATACATTAAAAAGGAAACTAGTCAAGGCACCTATCCTCAGATTTTCGAATTGGTCGATCAAATTCCATGTGCATATCGATGCATCAGGCCTAGCAATAGGCGCAATTTTAATGCAACCAAGGGACGATGGAATGGACTATCCAATAGTATACAGCAGCAGAAAACTAAAAAAAGCAAAACGAAACTATTCGACAACAGAGAGGGAAGAATTAGGTATGGTCTTTGTGATACAAAAGTACCGACATTACCTATTATCCAATCCCTTCATATTCTACACGAATCATCAAGCGTTAAAATATCTTGTAAATAAACCTTTGCATCATGGGAGAATTTGTCAATGGTTATTACTATTCCAGGAATTTGAATTCGAAGTCTTCGTTAGACCAGGAAAACTAAATGTTGGACCCGACCACTTGTCGAGAATTGACATGGGGGAGGAGCCGACAGGAGTCGAGGATGACCTGCCGGACGTGCACTTATTCCGAATAGAAGCTGTCCTGACAGAATTAGAGGAAATAGCACAATTTCTAGAGAATGGTCAAACACCAGAGGGCATGAGCATGAAGAAGAAACAAATCTTACCCATGAAGGCTGCACCATACAGCCTCATAAACATATTTTTATATAAAATGGGCTTAGATGGCATCCTCTGGCGATGTGTATTAGAACATGAAAGAGAAAATATTATGCATGAAGCACACTATGGACCGGCAGGAGGAAATTTACAAGCAGATACAACTGCCAAGAAAATCCAACAATCGGGACTATGGTGGCCGACACTATACAAGGACTGCAAAAAGTTTGTTAGCCAATGCGACCGATGCCAATGACTGGTTCGACCTCTTCCTAGTACAGAAATTCCCTTGATATCACTAAACCCAAGTCTGACATTTGAAATTTGGGCCATCAACTTCATAGGACCATTCCCAATACCACAAAAAGAACAGGTGCGAGCTATATAATAACTGCAGTAGAATATGTAACCAAATGGGCAGAGGAAGAACCTGTTGAAACTTGTTCCAATGAGGTAGCTGCTAAGTTCATATATGAAAACATAATTGCTAGATTTGGATGCCCACTAACCTTAATCAGTGAACACAGGTCACACTTCATTAACAAAACCAACAAAGCACTGACATACTAGTTCAAAATTGACCACCAACGAAATATAGCTTATCACCCTCAGTTGAAGGAAGCAATAGAGGCATTTAACAAAACACTAACAAGGGGTTTAACAAAAATCTGAAATACCGATAAGGACGATTGGGACGATAAAATCCCTGCAGTGCTATGGGCTTACAGGACAGCATACAAACGGTCGATAGACCAAACACCATTTTGTATAGTCTATGGCCAAGAAGCAGTCATTCCCTTACATTTCCAACAACAAACACCTGTGATAGTAGATATCCTACACATCGATGTCGAAGAAGGAAGGAAGGATTGACTAATGCAACTAAGCAAACTAGAAGAACATCGACTACTCGCTATACAACATCAAGAAATTCATAAACAACAACAAAAGGCTTGGCATGATCGAAACATCAAAAACAAAAATTTATCGATCGAATATTTTTCCCTGCTGTATAATAGTCGAGTGAAAGGAAAACCTAAAAAGCTACACACATAATGGATGGGACCTTACATTCTCAAAGAAATTCATGCCAACAGATCAGTCTCACTAAGAACGTTACAAGACATAGTATTTCGGAAACTTGTTAATGGTGGCCGACTAAAACAGTACCAAAATTAAGTAATTTAAAAGAAATAAATAAAATAATGACCATAAGTGTTCAGAAAAACTATTAAAATCTAAAAACCTCAAAAATGACAAAAAGAGCCAACACTCATTATCCAAAATGACAGGAAATTTCAAAAGACATAGTAGACCGTAGTTCGACAACCGACATCCCTACCATCGACATGTCATCATCGACCAACCTCATGATCGACATCGGTCGTGACTCCAAAGGTCAAATCATGCCTTCATGACTACGGTCAGAAGGAGCGCCAAAACCAGAACGCATTAAACACACCCTCAATGGACCGTCCTAGACCATCATTTCCTCCATTAATACCTTTATCGACAAAACTGCCATCCGCACCACCTATAAATACTACGTCAGAGAAAGATTTCTTACCACATTTCGAAGAAATAAAATAACCAATTACTCAGAAAGTTGAAAGCAGAAACCCTGTGAAGAAATCCGACCAAGAGACCGACAAAATGGCTCCAAAGCAAACCAAAGCCATAGCTACCAAAACAAAAGAGCTAGAATCCGCTGAAATCCCACTCGTAAGAATATTAAGAAATATTAAAAACGCAAAGGTACAGGAAACTTCATGGGAAAAGATCTGGGAAGATATCAAAGAATGGGCCTATGTAGATAAGAAAATGACACAGGAAGCAAAGAAAATAAGCCACAGTACCATTATGAGTTACATGATTACACCTTTCATGGTGAGTTTCGGCAGGACAAAAGAAACCGCTGTAAAATTTATCATCAGTCGGTACCACAATGGCAAATTCTACTTCGACAAGCCAGTTGAGATTTTCGGTGAGATCATATACAAGCTTACCGGACTTTCAAACCAGGGAGAACCTGTTCCTATTGGCATAAAAGACGGATTGGTAGAACGACTAGCAAGGACACCATCAGGAAAGAATTCAAAAGGGCTGATGATCAGTCCAATACAAGCATGTACACCACAAATAGTTGCCAAAATCATAGCTACAGGACTCACCCCTACAGGCCGAGTGAGTGATCTGAAGCTAGAAATGTTGGAAGTCGTCGACACAATAGCAGACTCAAGGAAAATTTACCTTTGGGCCCAATATGTTGCCGACATGCTCAAGTCCATATGTGAAAAATGCCAAGAGTGCGGCTAGAATTATCAAGTTCCCATCACTGATAATTTGAATAGCCATGTACCACTTATGTCCAATTGGAGATAAGCAGTTCTAAGAACCATGCAAATATAACATGTGGCATTTCAAACCATTTTCGTGGAACGAAACTCTGAAAGAACTAGCAAATAGAAAAGTAATATTGGAAAATTGGTTCAGAATCTAAAAGTCCAGACAACCAAATGGAGGGTGCCTCAGAACATCCGAAGAAGTATACCAAAAACAGTACACATTCAATTAGAACTTGACCACACTGCATTTTGGTACATGCAGGGGGCGAAAGCAAAAGCAGAACCTCTCACTATTATCCTTCAGTTGATGAGATTTTCCAAGAGCTAGCTCGACAATCCAATACCAAGCTGTCGATACCAGTAAGGGCCAAAGCAAAAAATCAGCCTATTGAGGAACCCTTGATCAACCAGGAAAAAGAGGAGGATTATGAACTCCGTCTATATATATCAGTACCTTCATGCTGGAGGATACACCGACAGAGGATACCAGCAAGCTCCAACGGATGACTGTTCCACAACCCCTCCAAATTGAAAGTGCATCGACTGAACATTGAGTGGTCGTACCGACAGAACAAAGTATCATCCCAACTCATCAACGGGAGGGAGGAGAAGAGAAGATAAAAGAAGATATTGAATCAAATAATTCGGAGTATTATATGACAAGAGAAAATTTAAGAAAAATAGTAAAGGAAATAACAGCCTCAGGGAAAAAGAAAGCAAATCAGGAAAAAGGGAAGGGGAAGCGTAAACTTATCCTATCAGAGTCAGAAGATGAAGAAGAACTATTGGCTACTGTTGTCAAAATCATAGAATATGCTGCAACAAATAAAATATCAGTCGAAACACAATTCAAGCAGTTCGTCGACTCAGGAGCGAAACAAAGTAGACCGAAAAAGGTAAACACTACAAACCCTTTAGTCGATGAGAATATTGTTGAATTAGTTTCCACCCCCGCCCACACTCCAATCCCAACCCAGATCACACAAGAAGATATCCCACATCCAACCATCATCAGTCCTGTAGACATTTGTAAAAATACTATGCCGGAGACATTAAAAGAACGACTCGATCACGACGGCGACTTCCAGGCATTTATTGAAGAACTCCCTAAATTATTCGCATATGTGCAGAAAATTACCACCAAACACACGTTAACCGAGTCTAGCTCAGCATGACAGACCCTATCACATCAAATCGGCCAAATACCTCAAAAACCAAGAACTATTGGAAGTATCAGATCAACATTCTTAAGGAACCCCGACAAAACCTCTCAAGTTGTCACAAGCTGCATTTCATCCTTTACCCCATCAAGTATTAACCATCCGCCACCATCCAATGAACCAGTAGGATACTTGGAAGAGAATGACCAAGAAGATACATTAGCAATCAATCAAGAGATCGACAACATATTCTCTGTCGACTCTGATGACCCATCCAACTCACCACCAAAGGTCGAAGATCCCCCGTTGACTGAAAATATTCCAACCACACCATTTACACCAGACCTCTCACCATCTCCATCACCACCTCTGAATCCAGAATCTTTTCCAAACCCTGAACCACCCGTTTCAACCCCTCTAGATACACACCGAGCTACAAATCCCTACCCAAGAGGCTCAAACAGAAATTCCCCCAAATAATGAAGTTCAGCCCAATGAAGATCAACAGCTGGGAAATAAGCCGCTTGAAAATCAACCACTTGCAAAACCACAGGCAGAACAACAGGTCAACCAGCATAGACACAAAAGGAAGAGAAAAGATAAAAAGGAAAAGGAACACCACAAAAAACAAAGACCGACAGTGATCCACCTCAGGCAACTAAGATCGAATTCTGTAGTCGACATGGTGAAATTGAGAGATGGAGAGTTGGGTCAACTCTTAGGTACACTCGCCAGAGAAGCAACAACAAGAAGCCAGACCAGATGAGAATAGATCGACAACATTAAGAAAGAGCAAATTGAATTTCTGTCAAACTATAGAAATTTACTTCAAACAGTCACACCAGGACCAATAGAGGCCAACACTGACAAGCCACTGGAGAAACCATATCAGCTATTTTAAAGTGTGGTGTCGACCCTACAAGCACAACTACAACTTACAAAAGAATATCAAAAAGAGGAAACATACAGATTACCAAGGCAACAGTACACAACGTTCTCTGAAGCTCATAAGGTACTGTAGGATCACTTAGAAGAATCCATCATTACAGAAGAAGTACTCTGTAATTGGCACACCTACTATGGGCAAGTATTTCAGCAGACCCGTAAGCAAATCCAAGCACTAGAAAAGAGGCAAGGTCTTGAAAAAATCAATAAGGAGTACAATACAAGACCAAATTGTATTGGAAACAGCAAAATTAGAGAAACTAGAGAAACAAGCACATCAGTGGGTACAGCAAGCACTACCCATCCTCGACAAACTGGACACAATCTGGCCACAGATGAAGAGACTATTGGATACAGCAGCTGAAAAGGCTCAATTCATGGGGCCCGACATGGAAAGCATCACAGATCTTTTCATCCAGGAGAAAATGGCAACTCTGTCAAGCATTACAACCTTGACTATCGACATCCAAAAAGTTCTACAGAATTGGTCAGAGTTTCAACACCAACTGGCCATTACAGCAAAAGCCATTGTGGAAGTATGTGTGCAGAAACGACCAACCATCTGACTACACAGTCCATGAAGCCAAACCAAAGTAGAAGTAACTATCTCATATGGTACAATTTTGAGTACCTCCCATGTTTCTTCGTGATGAAGAAAGATTTTCTTCCTGGGGGAGATGTTGGAGGAGCGAGTCGGTGAGCAAACTAGTCGAGTAGCCGACTAATCGGAGATTAGGTCATCCGCGCAAGTCGTGTCGGTTGACCGAACCGACAGGTAGTTACTTGTAACCATTTGTAATCATATATATTAGGTTGTTGAGCTAGATGAGAACTTGGTTCAGTTTTTGTATATGTATGGACCCTCATGTAATGCTATAATATAATATGTTACTCACCACCTGTCCTTGTCTCTTAAGTCTGTTATGATTATATGTTTCTATGTGTATTATTGGTAACCTTATCTAATCTATGAGATTACAACATGGCCTGTATGAAACCCTATAATAGTTGTCTTGATTTTAGAAGTAGATCACATTACTTGAGAAATTGGCATTTTTTTTTTGCTACAAATGTGCTAACACCTAAGAAGCATCCAAAAGAGCTCCCTTACAAGCAGGTAGAGATTGAGAAACTTGAATACAAATTCAAAAACCATAGAATATAAAATCGGACATTTTATTTGAAGATAACAAAGGTTTATTATAGATCAATAGATCATACAATTTATTGGTGCTTTTGGGTACGCTCTCAAGTATCTACATTTGCAACAAAATGTAGATATACTCTTTATTTTAAAATCAGACAGTTTATTTAAAGATAACACGGGTTCTCAAGTATTGATACCTGAGAATGCAACAAAAATGCGAATTTCTTAGATAATGTGATCCAATAAGCTATGTGTTCTTAGGTATTAGTACATTTGCAATAAAATGCTTGTTTTTATTTCCATTTAATTTATTTATTGTGCCCTACTGCATTAATGCTAGAGATAATCATCATCCTGTGGAAACCTTACATGCTATGAATTTTGTTGCATGCCATGTTGAATTCCAGTTTTCACTAATTTACCTAAAACCTCAATTATAGTGATTTACTGGGAATTCAGAGCTAACTCAAACAGTTAACATCTAATGTCGTCACACATTATTTTAAAAATATTCCAACTCTAAATACAAAGTGATAATAATCTATCATTTTAGTGTATATGTTCATGGTACTGAGTGAACCCATTCAAGTTATTAATACTTGAAAAAACATATATTGAAATATAGAGAAGCTAAAAAACACCCAAGAGAATTCAGACAAGAATCACTCTTAAAATGGGTATTTGAAAATCTACAAGAATGATGAAGGGTAAGTCTTCCCATTCAATTGAACATATAGCTTGCACAACGAACCTGAGAAAAAATGGAGATGAATATAAGTACCTTATATGTTTAAATATCATGGAGGTTAAACAATTCATTATTGTTTACTAAAGCGGCACTGGGTCGAACCTCATCATTACCAACCGAGAGCATGTGAGGTACCTCAAATTTAATGCTCGGTTTTTATTTGTTCCTGAATTAGTTTGCAAATTTTGAGGTTTTGTAAAGGTGGTTGTTCAAGCAGCGTGATAAACAGTTTTGATATTATTATTTCTGTCGTAGGCAGGTTATAATGAAATCGATAAATAGAGCATTGGCTTTTTTTCAGAGGAAAAAATACCAGTCTTTGATATTCATTTGAATCAAAAAGACATATTAAACAATTACATGAGTAAGTCATGACAGTCCAGTCCCAATCCCTCCAGCCAAAATAAAGGACATCACAACAAGTACAATCAGCAAATACTTACTGAACAGCAAATACAAACAGAACAGCCAGCCATACAGCAAAAAAATAAATACAAAGTCTGATCAAGTGCAGACTTTCTCATCATCCCTAATGATTCAGGTCAGAAATCCTGTCAATTTGATGTGTCCTTTAAACATATCATCCCTGGAAACATTAACAGCTAGCTGAAAATCCTCCATAAACAAGCAATAAAAAGAAAATAAAACTTATCATAATGACCGGATGCTATAAAAAGTAATGTAACAGCCATCAAAAAAGTGTAAAATGTCCATCTCTAATGACCAATCCACCCAAATTTTCTGAGTAATATCCAGAACCCATTTCCAATTTAAGTGCCTTCTTTGATAGATCATCAGCTTGCATATTGTGTTCCCGGAAAATATGATTGAAGGCCACCGGTGGGGCAATGTGCAGCATAGAAAATATCTCTTTGCACCAATGTTTCAATGTGGGTATTTTAAGGGCTGACAGTCTGTTAACCCATGAGATAACCACCATTGAATCACCGAAGATCATTTGTATGGGCAGACCCATCAATAGACAAACTCTGAGGACAGACCACAGTGCCATCAGTTCCGCACGAGTGTTGGTGCAAATCCCACAGCCCACTGAAAAACAATAATAATGGGTTTCACTAATATAGATCACTAAATAGAGCATTGGCTTTACATTAACCATGTCATTGAATCCATGAAAGCTAAGATAAATTTTATAAAGATAAGAATTTATATATATAGTTAAAGGTAAACATTATAAAGATAAAAATCACATATATAATGGTCTTATTTTGTAAACATTACAGATTACTTTTTAAAATTTTCAATTGTCTTTGTCTTTTCAATATCCGTGTGAGTAAAACATGACTATTCATAATTATTAAATTATAAACATAATATAAAATATAAAGTTGAGAAAAAACAAAAACTTACCACGTAAACACTTAGCCATGTCATTCATTTAATAAATGTTAGTGGGTATCTATCATTCATTTAATACATTTAATTTAATATATTACACGTTTCACATTAATTATTATTGGAAATTTCTTAATACAAATGGCATTTCTATGGCTAGTACATGGTTTTAATGGCATGATACCACTACGAGCGTATATAATGATATGCAAGTAAATCTGATGTAAGAGAAATGCATAATATTATAATATTGATTTTAAATAATATATAAATAAATATTTATTAGTTTAATTATGTATAAATAAATATCTATTATTCACATATTATTAAGTTTTAATACATTATTAAAGTTGTATATATTGATATTCTTATTTTAATAGAGTTGTATATAAAGTTAAAATAGTTTTTGTTTGATGGGTAATGGTTTTAGAATACATGTTTTGTTTTCCATAATTGACAATATTATGTGTTATATATATATATATATATATATATATATATATATATTTCCATTAAATATATGTTTTGTTTTTCATAACTTACAATGTGTTATTTTATTTTAATAGAGTTTTAGAATTAATTAAATTGTTAAATAAATTTATAAAACATGTTTATTTAAATAATATTAATTACTAATATTTAATGATCCGTGAGATGTAAAATAGTTGGTGGCGGGGTATGGTGAATACGCCCCCTAAGCTGAAAGGTCGCCGGTTCTAATCCCGTCGGATACCAAAAAAATACAACCATGTTAAGGGTTGGTGCGGTCCAGGCCGGGTGCGATCCCCAGGTAATTTTGACGGCTTAGATGCCCCTGGTTCATGGTTACTTAGCCAATGGCAACCCTGCTAGTCAGGGAGGTTCCACCACTTTGCCAACAAAAAAAAATACTAATATTTAATGTAACATTATTTTGATAATAAAAAAAAAAATTAATCACAAAAATAAATATGAAGAATAATTTCCTTAATTTTTATAAATAAACAACTTTCTAAAAATGATATATATATATAGTAGTTGTGAACTAAAAAGACATCAACAAATATATGTTTTTTTATATATATAAGCATAATAGTGCACTTAAAAAAACATGTTAAATAAACACTTTTTTGTTATATTTGTGAGCTAAAAGTAATATTGACAAAAACAAAGCTACGGTTTTATTTTATATATAGTAATAGTAATAGTGAAGGCAATAACATATATTAAAAATATAAATTCAACACACTATACATACAAAATATAAATAAATTTAACATGTTATTTTGATGGTTTCAACATATTTTCATGGTTTGGTTTTTTTTGGTATGAAGTTTAAAATATAGATAGATATGGGCAAATTGTTATCATATTTCTCAATAATAATGGTTTGGTTTTTTGTTGTTGTTTTGACATGAAGTTTAAACTAGCAATTGCCCCAAGAAAGGTGCAATAATACACCGTGAAGGTAATTGTTAGTGGGTAAGTGAGAACAGGTAGTCTGCCTAACCAGTATAACCTAACAAGCCAATTTATTTGGAAAATGTTTGATAGTTTAGAAAAAGGCCTGTATGATGAGGAGTTAGTTTAGAAAAAGGCCTATTTAGCATTTGCACGCTTGCAATTTGAACATGTGTATGGTGAATTCAATGCAATTTCAACATGTGTATCTTGAATTCAATGAGGAAGTAGCAAGCTGCTCAATATTGCCTTGTAACATGATCCATATCTTTTTTCAACAATGTTTTATGCCTGGAAGTAGCAAATATTCGGATACAATATATATTGGATATCTTGCAAATATTTGGATACAATATCTATTGGATGTCATATAGGGGTTGTTGAACAAAAAAAATGTAACAGAGATTCTGATTGGCCTCTCTGCAAAAGAATGCACAAAGTGTTTGTTGATCTCACACTGGGCACTCTCATTTGCTCTAACAAATTCAGGCTTTTGTTCCAGAAACAAAATTGCAAAATTTGAGCTTTTGATGCAATTATCTGGTAGCAGCAGTAAGTCAGAATGAACAATTGGAAAATTTTGCCTATGAGCTCCATCTGAGCCTTCATTACAGTCAAACAGTGTTCTGTGAAATAAACTGGCCAAATCTCAGAAACAATGCCCATCAGAAGTGCTGCTTGTGCTGCCTGTACCATCTCTGTGATTTTCTTGATTACTAAGGTCTAGATTTGTTGTTCATGCTATTCCTGGGTTTGTTTATGCTATGCTTTTGTGAATATATGGACCTCTTGTCTGCTTGTCCAAGTAACACCTCAAATAAGTACAGACCACTCAAAAGTTGCAAAGAACACAAATAAATACAAAAAAGGTGAACCTACTTTTTCTTTCTATTGCAAATATCTTCATGACCGCTAGGGCAGCTTTTTATAGCAAATTTATAATATCAACCTTCTTTAAGTTCTGCACTCTGCCATCTATCGAAAGGCAAATTCTTTGTATTTTTCTATTATTAAAACGCATTGTACTCTTTGTATTTTCTGTTATTAAAACTCGAATATGTTCCTGCTGTGTTTTCCATTTAGAGTAGCCTGGCTTCAATGAATGAGGTATAAAACTGGAATAGCTTTTAATGTTTTGCGAATATGATATGCATAATATTTTCTAATACATTAGTAATACTTGCATTACTACTTTTGTCCAAGTCTCAAAAGATTGGTCTTTCGAGGTTTAATGAAACTACAAATTGTTTCCTACATAGAAAATGGGCATGCTACTTTCATATGATTTACTCCACTCCTAGAAGCTGCAGTAGTACTCCTCGATCCATGTGCCATATAACCAAATCTAGGAACTGCTTCAAAAATCAAACTTGATCTACAACATATCAATAAATACCAATGCAGAATAAAATGCACAGCATGAGAAAACTGACATTGATGTTATATTCATTTCAATTCAAAGACAGTAAAATTTATTTCCCTGCTTTTACCATTTATTGTTTGCGTTTTTGTTTCTATAAAATGATAATCTAGTTCTGGACTTGCTACAAACAAATTAGGTCCAAATCAAAAACTAGTCTACTCAACTTTTACTTGGACAGCTCAACAATTAACGTGCTAAAATTCAAATCCAATAATAAGATGTAAAAAATGTCAACTGCTGAATATTATTATAATGATTGTGTAGTTTTATCTTT
>LPNX011229324.1:0-74298 GCA_001517045.1 Pseudotsuga menziesii | reverse complement strand
GATGGACAATTTTGGTGTGCAAGGACAATATGCTACCAGAAGTGAGAAACGACAAATGCAACAAGAAATGACAACAAAATGAGAAACAAGAACCAAAGAGACTACAGGTAAGAAACGGTTCCCCTTGCACTATGCATATTATACACGTAAGAGATAATTTAGTAAATCGAAATCCATTCAAGTTTTGAGATTAATATAACATAAGTAAAGTATCCATATTATAAATACAATCAAATTCACAACATAATGCTTAAGTGTATTTATTTTGTTTTCTTTTAGTTTTTTTAAACCTATGTTTGTGTTCTTTAACGGCTGCCATTGGCTGGGACACTCCCATGAACTGATTTTTCTCTAGTATTTATATATCTTGGCAGCTTCTTGACCAAAAGGATACCATATTGTGCCATATCTCGTAGCATAGCAAAATGACGTTATATCTTGTATGAAATTTCTATAAAATTCAAACATGCTGATCTTCCCAGCAGTAATGCCATACGAGGCAAATTCAAAATCAAGATGAAGATACAATAAGCATTTGATCTACAATCATCCAGAATGATAGAAGAAATTCAAATCTATAATATAAGCAAGTGCATCTCACCCGGGTTGTCTGGTAAGCTTGAAGTGTGCATCGGTGAAGCCAATAGAAACGTTGCCTTTATGTCCCTTGTCCTTAACATAAATCTCAAAGTAGTAAAGAAGTTTCCGGACCGGAGCAGGGCAGTTACCCTGTATTGCTCCGACATTGTAGCCATGCTGCGCTTCACCAGTATACTATGCAGATAGCTTGTCAGTTGATATGACCAGGAAAGGGCAATTGGGGAAGGTATTCAGGTACGTGGGACTTTCTTCCTCCTCCGCTGGAACATCGGGAACCCTCCGCCAACCCATTTGGGACAGGCTTATCTTGTTTAAGCTCCCGCTCACTCCTTCCTCATTGTTCAACATCCTCACAAACGTCTCCCAACAAAATATTAAAGTTTCTTCAAGTCTATCGAACCCTAAGAGCTGAATTTAATTATCAAACCCTGAGAGCTGCAAATTCTTGTCAAACCCTGAGAGCCAAAATTATTATAAAAAATGATCAGAGCTCCAGATCTATGAGAGTACTCAATACTATAGACTTCCCTCAATGTTATTTCTTGAGAAAATAGTTATCAGCCCCTAAAACAACAAATGACGATTAAACCAGCAAAAATATCTGACAGTGTATTTACACATGTACACTATTGCATATTGCTTACCAAGACTCGGCCTCACATCACATCTCTATAGCTACCGCAGAGTGACGCACAAAGTCATGCGGGCTGTCAGTGGGAACCCATTTGTGGGAGTTTCCTCCATTGCTACGGAACATATAACACATCTGCTCACCCCCATTGTAGGAAGAACCACTAAGAAATATTTGATCAGGGCACACAGTGGCGCAGGCAGTAACATTCATACCTCGAGGAAAAGACGCCACCACTTCCCAAACATTCTCCTCATTGTTATAGGACATCACTTGTAGGTTATGGAAGCAAAACAAATGCCCAGACGCAGGGATGCACGATTTGGGGCATCCCCCAATACTCCGCATATTCTCCACTCTGCTCCAGATGCCTTCACCAGTATCGAAGACTTCTGCACTCCTCGAGAATCGATCAATCCACCCATAGCACCCGCTTATCACAATGAATTTTCCATCCATAAACACGCCCTGGCATTCGATTCGCGCTTGGCTCATTGGAGGCAGAATTTTCCACTTGTCTTCTTCCACATCGTAAACCTCTGCAGCCCGAAATGCATGATTATTGTGGTCCTTTCCTCCGGCAACGTAGATCAAACCATCTGGAGAAACAGAACAGGCGAAAAAGGATCGAGCCGTGGGCATATCAGCAACGTAGATTCAAAATAAACGAACCCTTCCGCTTCCGTGCAACGAAGAAGAATTCTATTCTTTTGCCGCGGGAAAAACAAAGGCGATGGAAAACTTCAGGAAACAGCGGGTAAACCAAAAACCCAACAGGCAAACGCGAAACACGCGTCGTAATCTCATTGGTTTCATAGACGAAAGTGAACAGTGGTTTTCCGAACTTCTTCGGAGAGAAACGCCTAACGGCGTAAAAATATAAATAGACATAGGCAAATTCTTATCTTAATTCTCAATAATAATAAAATGTACACTACATTTAATTGTATAAGAGTGTCTTCTCTTCTTTTCCTTTATTGATTTATGTTAAACAATTTTGAATATTGCATAAACATAGACTTTCACTTTAAATGTATTAGTAATGATATTTTTTACTTTCAAAAATTGTTTTATTTTTTTTATAATTGTTACAACTTATTTATTTACTTATTTGAAATCACACCATGCTATCTACTATTTAACATTTTTGGGACATATATTAATCATATCTATGATCTTTCATACATACTCTCTCCTCTTTATGTTGTGTTTATAAATGTTGAAATAAAATAAAGATACATCTTTTAGATTTCTTTTTCTATTTTAAAATACAACTTCACTATCTCTAAGCTAAGCGGCAGGGACTAGCTACCACGTAGCACTTGTTTTTATTACACTTTCAGGATTTAGAATATCCATTTTGCAATGAGTAAAATATATTATAGTCTTTCATTTTGCTAACGAGGTTAAAATACTACAAATAATTGGAATGGTCTTGGTGAGGTTCTTTCTAGGAGGAAATGATCTCATAGATAACTAAATTGACATCAATTTTTGAAGTGTCTTTCTGACTGTTAAATGTTTCGCTATTAGAAATCATATAGATCCCTTTCCGTAAATCCTTCTTTTTGCTAACATTCACTCTCCAGTGCAAGAAGATGTGGTGTGTTTGGATTTGAAACAACATTACAAAGTCATCATTTAATATAACACCATATAATATAACACCTTGGTTTCTTATGGACAAGTTAAGGATCAATTCCTATGAAGCAATTAAAAATCACGGGAAAAAATTAAAAAATGATGGCATGACAATGTCCTTGGCCTCATAGATGATGTTTTGTATAATATAACACCTTGGTTTCTTATGGACAAGTTAAGGATCAATTCCTATGAAGCAATTAAAAATCACGGGAAAAAATTAAAAAATGATGGCATGACAATGTCCTTGGCCTCATAGATGATGTTTTGTGGAAAAAACGATTTGAGACAAAATAGGCAATTGGGCTTGATGTTACAAAAAAAAATAAGATTATTCAAGGAAATTATTGCCAGGTTTTTTTAATTCCCATGGATGTGCCCTCTTTAATCATATGACATGTCTTTTAGATGTAACACATGAAATCTAAAAGGCCGACTAATTATCATTTTTCTAACTATTTATTTCTATAAACCAAACCTTTTCTAGCTTTCCCTTGTAATATATTTTTCAAAGCAACATGATAAAGAGATAAAATAAAGAGAAGATATTTAACATTTTTGTCATTATTTTTTACTAATTTTATATTATTTTGAATGTCCATTTTGTCGGAATCAGATGCTATTAAATATTTTAATTTGTTGATTTTGTTTTTTTTCAATTGCGTATAAAATTGGGGTGGGGGGTTGTTTTCGATTTTAGGAAAGGAATTTTAGTTAAGAGTTAGGTTGGATTCTTGTTCAATGAGATATTTTCTAAACACCACAGAACTTGGACTTGTTGTTGGCATTAGTGGGTATATGTGCACGGCTTGTTATGGTTGTGATTTTTGTGATATTGTTGGCAATTTATAGCATAATGCATATTGAATATGAGGATTTGATATGTCTAACTTGTTTTAGATGGATTTTCACATAACAACTTATTATATGGATTTACACAAATATAAAATTTGAAATCTTGTTAAAAGTTCCTCGATGAACAATATTGATTTGCGAGATGCAATATTTTTACAATGACCTCCTTATTTTTTCAAAGAATAGTGCCTTCAATTAGCCTCTACCATGGACATAAAAAGAATAAAGATAGTCATTTGAAATATTATACTATAAGATAATTTCTCTCTATAGCAATGAAATATATTATCAATATGGTAAATTTGGCTTTCTTAGATGGAGAAAGATAAATGGTCTCTAGTGCACCCTTCATTTCAAAATTCAAACTAAAATTACCAATACACGATAGAACAACAAGAGTAACCAAATCACATCAACCGAAAAAAGAAAACTGTTATAATACTCTAACCAAAGTTACTTATGAACTTTAAAACTAATCAAAAATATACATGGAAACACATTCAAGATGAGAATACATCACATTTTTTTATCTCGCTATCACAATTGGTAGATCTATGCCTGACACGTACCCTCCCCTCTCCCTCAGGGAGGAACACGGCTGCTACTCTACTGCTTTGACACCACTTTGACACGTACCCATACACTTGACTGATATGCATAGTAAAAAATAATTTAGTTCTTCTTCTTTAAACATAGTCATGGGTCATGTTCATCCTTTAACATTCATTATGCGGCTTAAAAGCCACTGCAACAGTCGTTCTACAACTCACAGATCCACTCTGTGACCAGAAAAGTCATTCCTGTAGTGAACCTAACTTTTTTGCCTTCTGCCTCCCGCATTCCTCAATGCAGCTTGCAGCAGGTGGAACTCTACAAATCGCCATTGTTATTTCTGGCCCTTCCGCTTTTCACAGCGCGTTCTGGGTAGCAGAAACTCAAATTACGACGAATTCATTTATAATCCTTCTGCCTTCCACATTCCACTACGGACTTCGAGTAGTGGAAACCTAAGATACATCATCATTATTTGTTCACCTTCCATTTTCCACTTTCTGCCTTTCACGATGGACTCCGGATCGCGAAAAAACCCGAAATACCTTATACTCACATTTCACTTTATGTTTTCCCCCTTTCGCCTTCTGCATTCCTTGGCGAAATCTGAGTAGCAAAAAACCCAAATTGCCTTATAATCAATTGCTCACCTTCTACTTTCCTCCTTCCGCCTTTCACATTCCGTGGGCGGATTCCAAGTAGCGGAAAACCCGAAATGCTTTACCTTGATCTTTTGTTTTCCGATTTCTACCTTCCGTAGGCGGGTTCTGGGTGCGAAAAACCAACATTTTGCCTTGTTTATTTTTTCGTTTTCTGATTTTCGCCTCCTGCCTTCCGCCTTCCACAGGAGGGTTTCAAGGTGCGGAAAACCAACATTTTGCCTTTTTCAACTTCTCTTTTCTGCCTCCCTCCTTTTGCCTTCTGCAGGCAGATTCCAGGGTGCGAAAACACTTAAGTCAGATCCATTTTGACTCTGTAACCAGGCTTCTAGCCTCCATGAACTTAAGCAAAATGCATTGGAAACCAAAAATCATATGCATATGTAAAATGCAAGAAAGTATAACAATAGTAAACTCTACTTGAATCTTTAACAAGCATTCAACACATTCATGATAATTCTTAAACAAATACATTGCATAATTTATAGAGAGAATACTTACTTGAAGATAAAGTTGTCCCGAAACTAGCTATGTTGCTGCAACATTCCACCCAACCATAAACCAATTATGTTCATTAATCTCTCAACACAACTGCCACCCGCGAGCTGGGCATGATTTCCACAAGGAACTAGGGAACTGCAGGCTCACACATAGCCAGAACACATCAAACACAGCCAAGCCAACCTACAGTTGGGTTTTTCAGGCTGTCTAGCCAAGCCAATACACAATTGGGTTTATTAAGTTGTAGGCAATGACTCACACATAGCCAATATTCACAATAAGGTCCATCCAAGCCAACTAACAGTTGGGTTTATTAGGTTGTTCCTCCAATCCAACACACCGTTGGGTTTATCAGGCTACTCATGCGGTGATTCACACGTGGCCAAACGCACATTAAGACACAGCCAAGCCAACCTATAGTTGGGTTTATCAGGTTGTTCAGCCAAGCCAATATGTGATTGGGTTTATCAGGATGCCCATCCAAGCCAATATACAATTGGGTTTATCAGGTTTTCATCCAAGCCAATCTACCTTTGGGTTTATCAGGTTGCTAAGGCAGTGGAAAGGAAGAATTGCTAAGCTAGTGAGCTCATTCATAGAGCCAGGGACACCTCCACAAGATCTATTTGGCCTGGCATCCACAATACCTACACACCCAACACAAGGAAGTATCCCCTTCTCTGCTACATAGTCCCTCGGGCCATACCTTCCCTTCTAGTGCTCTTCAGGGTGTGCATAGAAGATCCACCAACCGCTCTTATCTTTTTTTGAGGTTCCTCTCTTCACTAGGTTTATCGGCGTCTCTTCCACTCCTAAGTCTTGCATACAGTTCAGACCCGAACCAATTCAGCATCTCTTCCACTCCACTCTTATCTCTTTTTGAGGTTCCTCTCTTCACTAGGTTTATCAAGCCAATTTGGCATATCTTCCACTCCTAAGTCTTGCATACAGTTCAGTCTCGAACCAGGGTACACATAACAACAAACCACAAGGTGACACAGCAAAACAGGGTTCCACTTTGTAACACAAACAACCAGGGTTCCCAACCACTCTGTAATATAGAAAACCAAGGTTCCCAACCACTCTGTAATACAGAAAAACAAGATTCTAGCCAAGGATAGATGAAGAGATACATTGCATAATGTGAAACGAACATCTTCTCTAGATCTCGCTGGGTTTATGGGATGATACTCTACGTGAGGATAGGGATCGAATGAATCCATGATGGAGTAATTTTCTGTGTGAATGAGGAATAACAAATGATCAATAGTATATGAATGAATCCTTCTTGGTTGACTGAGGGATACGGAAAGAATGAACTTGGGCACACATTTCCTGGGAATTTACTTTCCCCATAAGAAATAATATGGGTTCCCTCAAGCTGCAGGTTTGCTTAGACATGACATCAACCACCAGGCCTCTCCCTGCCCAAGGCAGTAACTGCCTCAACCAATTTCTAGAATAATTTAATGATTGAGTGCAGAGGAGAAAAAAAGGTAGATGAGAGCTTAAGGGTTCTCCCATCAACATTTGGCCTCACCCTATGGATCAGGGGTTTGAATAAATCCCCTCCCTATTCCTTGTGAAATCATGCCCTCGTCTATTTCGTTCCAGTGCATAGCTAGTTGTGGTATTTTATTAAATTGCATATTCACATGATATCTCAAAATATACTGTTCTTGACTAGCAATATAACCATCAGCATCGATCTTCATCATCGATAGACAAAACACCAAATCAATGGCAAGGCCTTGGCCTTGATCTCCTTGCCATGATTTAAGAACAATATTTACATCATGTACAATTTTAATACCATGGGGTCAAAACTAGGGTGTTACATTCCCCTCCCCTTTCATTGGCAATGTCCTCAGTGCTTTGCAAAATTGAACAAAAATGGATGTGCCACTTCCATGGCATCCTCCAGCTCCCACGTAGCCTCATCAAGACTGTAGTGCTTCCATTTCACCTTTACCTGTCCAACGGCTCAGTTCCGGATCACTGTGACCTTCTTGTCAAGGATGCGTAATGGCTCGGTTTGGAACTCTCCCTTGGGTTCCACTTGGATCACATCCCAATTAATCACATGGTTAGGATCATGTACATATTTCTTAAGCAAGGAAACATGAAAAACATTATGAGCTCTAGTGCTAGCAGGAAATGCAATTCTATATGCAACTAGCCCTATTCTTTCAAGCACTTCAAATGGCCCACAATATTTAGGTGACGGATTGGCACAACTCCCAAGATTCAAGGAACTCTTCCTTGGCCTCACTCTAAGATAAACATGATCCCCAATACTGAACTCTCTATGCAATCTACGCTTTTCTGCATAGCTCTGTCTATCTTGGGTTGCTTTCAGGTTCTACCTGGTATTTGCAACCTCTTGTTCCATTTCCTTAGGCAATTCTGGACCAAGCACAATCTTGTTCACTATATTATCCCAATTCATTGGTTTCCTACACCTTCTTCCATACGAAGCCTCATATGGACTCATTACCAATGATGCTTGCTGTCCATTATTATATTCAAATTCTACCAAGTGTAAATAATCCTCCCACTTGGATGGTTTGTCCATTACATACATGCGAAGCATGTCTTCAAGCACCTGACTCACTCTCTCTATTTTCCCATCGGTTTGAGGATGGTAGGAAGTGCTAAAGTTCATCTTTGTACCCAAATCTGCAAACAGACTCTTCCAAAAGTTGGAAGTAAACTTGGTATCTCTGTCAGAAATTATTGCCTTAGGCAATCCATGCAATCTGAAAATTTCCTTCATGAAAATTCTTGCAATGGCATCAGCTTTATATGTGGACTTAACCGGTATAAAATGTGATTCTTTTGTTAACTTGTCCACCACAACCATAATGGAATCATGTTGTCTCATCTTCATTGGAAAACCTCTTATAAAATCCATGGAAATGACTTCCCATTTCCCTTCTGAAACTGGAAAAGGTTGTAATAAACCTGTTGGGTGTTGATGCTCAACCTTCACCTGCTGACATTTCATGCACTTAGAAATATACTCAGCAATGCACTTTTTCATTCCTGGCCAAAAATATTGCTTTCTGGTTGTAGCAATTTTTTACTGATATCCTGGATGACCAGAATATGGAGCTTGATGGATCTCATCCATAACAATTCTCCTCAAGTCTGCTAAATTTGGAATATAAATTTTGTTCTTATAAGTAAGAAGTTCATCTTCTTCCAATTTATATTCCTCGTACTTCTTTTCAATATTTTGTTGCTGCAAGTTGTCCTTTATCTGCACGTACATTTCATCCTCTACAATATGGCTAATAATCTGCTGCCTCAAATCTGGTTGGAAAATACTAAGAGATGCCACATGCATTTCATGTACCTTCCTGCTGAGTGCATCATCCACCTTGTTTTATTTTCCCTTTATGTGTTTGATTTCAAAATTAAATTCACACAAAAATTCCAACCATCTAGCTTTCCTAGCATTTAAAGTTGGCTGATCAAATAAGTATTTCAGACCACAATGGTCTGTCCTTGGCTCAAATTTCCTTCCCATTAAGTAATACCTCCACATCCTTAGAGCATGTAATGTGGCTGCAAGTTCTAAATCATGAGTAGCATAGTTCTTCTCATGTTCCTTCAACTTTCTTGACTCATAGCATACCACGTGGTTGTCTTGCATAAGAACTCCTCCAAGTCCTTGATTGTATGCATCAATACACACCACAAAGTCTTTTTCTGGGTCTACAATTTTCAAAATTGGTGCACTTGTGAGAAGATTCTTCAACTGTTGGAAGCTCTCCTCACATCTTGGTGTCCATTCAAACTTTATCCTCTTCCTTTGCAAGGAACTGATTGAATGTGCGACCTTGGAGAATCCTTCAATGAACCTCTTGTATTACCCTGCAAGTTCCATAAAATATCTCACATCTGTCACATTTCTTGGAGTTGGCCAATTCATAATGGATTTAATCTTCTCAGGGTAGATATTCCTTCATCTGAGATAATGTGACCCAAATAATGAATTTTATATCTATAAAAGTCACATTTGCTCAACTTTGCATATAGCTTATGCTCCCTTAGCAATTTCAATGTCATTCTCAAATGTTCTTCATGCTCTTCTTCATTCTTAGAATAAATAAGAATGTCATCTAGGAAGACAAGAACAAACTTGTCCAGATACTTGCTAAAAAAACTATTCATGAGACACATGAATGTAGTTGGTGCATTTGTGAGACCAAATGGTACCACCACAAACTCATAGTGTCCATACCTTATTCTAAAGGTTGTCTTATGAATATCTTCCTCTTTAATCCTTGCCTAATGGTAACCAGACCTCAAGCCAATCTTTGAAAATATCTTTGCTCCTCTCATTTGATCAAAAAGGTCATCAATTCAAGGTAAAGGGTATTTATTCTTCACAGTAACTTTGTTCAACTACCTGTAGTCAATACATAACCCGAGTGTCCCATATTTCCTTTTCACAAACATAATTGGTGCTCCCCACGGGGACACACTAGGCCTGATATATTTCTTTTCCAACAATTCATGCAACTACATTTTTATCTCTAGCAATTCTGGTGTGCTCATCCTGTAGGGTGTCTTGGACACTAGTGCTGCTCCAGGAACAAGGTCAATTGTAAAATCAATGTCTCTCTTTGGAGGAAATCCTGGAATCTCATCAGGAAAAACATCCCTGAATTTTCACAATACATGGTAGTCCTCCAACCTAGGAGTTTCATTCTCCATTGCCTCCAAAACAAGGGTTGCATAGAATCTAAAACCTTTCCTACAGAACTTCTTTAGTTGCATTGCTGAAATATGACTAATAGAAATCACCTTTGGAATGCCTCTTATAACCCTTGGGTTTCCTTCTTCATCCATGCATTCAAATGTCTTGTTTTAATAGTAGAGCTTAACTTTGTGTGCTTCTAACCAGTCCATTCCAATGAGAATATCATAGGAACCAAGTGGCAAAATATCCAGGTTTGCATAAGTGCATAGCCCATCCATGACTGATGGACATTTCTCTACCACTTCACTAACTTTCCTCTTGGTTACAGTGGCTAGTTGAACTAACCATGATCTGTTATGCTTTAATTTCTAAAAATAAAAAATCTCAACAATTTTAGGAGTGATATAACTGTGAGCATATCCAGGGTCTATCAAAACAGAAATAGATTGCTCAGCAATCTTACCTTCAACTTCAACCACATTTGATTGATGATCTACCCGGCAGTCCTCTAGCGCTGCATAGATTCTTGGGATGGTCCTCACCACTTGACCCACAGTTTCAGCTCCTTGGATGTTGTGAACTTGCCTTACATCCCCATTATCATGCAGGAATTTCCTACGCATATGGTTTCCTCCACATCCCCAACATTAGAGTGGTTCTCTTGCATCCTTTGGATATCTTGTCCTGTCTTCCATCATTCTAGCTAGCTTAATCACAGCTTGCGATGGCTGCCTTTGTTTACTTCGGAAGTGAGAGGGTTTGAAACCTTTCTTCCTTTGGTCAAACTTCTCTTTCTTCTTGTCCTTCCATGCCTTATGGGAATCATGTCTACTTTTGTTCTGTTCATAGCAACACTTGACCTTCCTTATTGCCTCTTCCATAGTTTGAGGTTCATCAAACTCAATCCTATATTTATATGATTGAGGTAACCCACTTAGAAAACAGTGAATTTTCACTTTATCATCTCGGATATACTTGACATACCTCAACAATTCCAAGAATTTGTTTGCATATTCTTCCATGGTCAGTTGTCCCAATCTCAGCTAGTGGAACTATTTGATATTATCATCATAGTACCTATCAGAGAGGTACTTATGCTTGAAATATTTCTTGAACTGCTTCCACACCATCTTTCTTTCATTGATCTTCTTCACTTTCCTAAGGTGCTCCCACCATATAGATGCTCTTCCATTTAAGTTGAAAATGGCTACCCTTGCCTTCATATTTCTAGAGTATTCTTGTCCTTGGAAATACTTTCTCATCCCAAGAAGCCAAGTTTCAGCTTCTTGACCGAACTTTACCTCACCATCAAATGTAGGAGGCTTTTCCTTCTTAAATTCCCCATGTGAATTGTTTTGGTAATGCCTCTTTCTCTTATTCCCGTGAGATAAATAGCTTGAATCCCCAATGGATTCTTCATGATCCACTAGTAGACCTTTTTCTAGAGATGTTGGACCTCTTGCGGGGATTTCTTCTTGAACTATTCCCACTCCCTTCTGTATTTGTTGTTCGAGGCACAGAGTTTATATGTCTTTGGATGTATGTCAAACTCTGTAGCATGGTTGCATTCAGCTGATTTTGTTATTCCTGATCTTTAATCATCCTTTCATTGTATTCTCTACAACTTTGCATTCCACCCTTGGGATCCTCATGATGGTTGCAATATTTGGGGGAGTTTCTTGACTCCTTCTCCCATTGGATTATGTTCCAGCATTCCCAACCTGTACGTTTTCCCCCATGGAATCTGCCTCGAGCTCAAAGGGATCATGTGCATCATCCATGATGATCATCTTGGTTGGGCCAAACTGTACTATCTGGAATGTTTCCTTTGAGGTGACTAGGATTCTACAAAATGTGTTCATAAACACAATTGTTAGTTGTGCAATAATCTCATAAATTTATAAATTACATGTCGACTGTCTTGCTGCATTTTTCTTTCTGTAAAATATTTATTCCAAACAAAATTTTATGGTTAGCACAAGTTTTCCATAATGTGGCGAAACTAGATGTTCCCAAAAGGAGACAGAGTTGAAACCCATAGCTCTGATACCACTTTGACACGTACCCTCCTCTCTCCCTTGGGGAGGAACGTGACTGCTACTCTACTACCCTGATACCACTTTGACATGTACCCATACACCTGACTGATATGCGTAGTAAAAATTAATTTAGTTCTTCTTCTTTAAACACAGTCATGGGTCATGTTCATCCTTTAACATTCATTATACAGCTTAAAAACCACTGTAACAGTCATTCCGCAGCTCACATATCCACTCTGTAACTAGAAAAGTCATTTCTGCACTGAACCTGAATTTTTCTCCTTCTGCATTCCTCATTGTAGCTTGCGGCAAGTGGAACTCTGCAAATTGCCACTGTTATTTATTGCCCTTCAGCTTTCCGCCTTCTGCTTTCTACAGCGCGCTCCAGGTAGCGAAAACTCAAATTAAGATGGAGTCATTTATTATCCTTCCACCTTTCGCATTCCACTACGAACTGAGGGTAGCGGAAACTCAAATTACGACAGAGTCATTTATTATTCTTCCGCCTTTCGCATTCCACTACGGACTAAGGGTATCGAAAACCTAAGATACGTCATCGCCAAATTGTTCACCTTCCACTTTCCGCCTTCCGCGACGGACTCTAGATCGAGGAAAAACCCGAAATACCTTGTACCCACATTTCACATTCTGCTTTCCGCCTTCCACCTTCTGCATTCTACGACGGACTCCGGGTAGCGAAAAACCCAAATTTCCTTATAATCAATTTCTCACCTTCCACTTTCCGCATTCCGTGAGCAGATTCCAGGTAGTGGAAAACCCAAAAATTTTTACCTTGATCTTTTGTTTTCTGTTTTCGCTTTCCGCAGGTAGGTTCTGGGGTGCGGAAAACCAACATTTTGCCTTGTTTCCTTTTCTGTTTTCTGATTTTCGCCTCCTTCCTTCCGCCTTCCACATGCAGGTTCTGGGGTGCAAAAAACCAACATTTTTCCTTGTTCAACTTCTCTTTTCCATCTCCCGCCTTCTGCAGGCGAATTCCGGGGTGCCAAAACACTTAAGTCGGATGCATTATGACTCTGTAACCAGACTTCTAGCCTCCATGAACTTAAGCAAAATGCATTGGAAACCAAAAATCATATGCATATGTAAAATGCAGGAAAGTATAACACTAGTAAACTCTACTTGAATCTTTAACAAGCATTCAACGCATCCATAATAATTATTAAACAAATACATTGCATAATTTATATAGAGAATCCTTATCTTGAAGATGAAGTTGTCCTGCAACTAGCTATGTCGCGACAACGTTCCACCCAACCATAGGCCAGTTGTGTTCATCAATCTCTCAACACAACTGCCACCCCCGAGCTGGGCATGATTTTCGCAAGGAACTAGGGAACGACAGGCTCACACATAGCCAAAACACATCAAACATAGCCAATCCAACCTACAGTTTGGTTTTTCTCGTTGTCCAACCAAGACAATACACAATTGGGTTTATCAGGCTACAGGAAGTGGCTCACTCATAGCCAATATTCACATTAAGGTCCAGCCAATCCAACTAACGGTTGGGTTTATCTGCTTGTTCAACCAAGCCAACACATCGTTGAGTTTATCAGGCTACTCAGGCAGTGATTCACTCATGGCCAAATGCAAATCAAGACACAGCCAAGCCAACCTACAATTGGGTTTATCAATATTTTCATCCAAGCCAATATATGATTGGGTTTATCAGGCTTCCCAACCAAGCCAATATACAATTGGTTTTATCAGGTTGTCAACCAAGACAATCTACCTTTTGGTTTATCAGGTTGCTAAGACAGTGGAAAGGAATAATTTCTAAGCTAGTGAGCTCATTCACAGAGCACCTCCATAAGATCTATCTGGCCTGGAATCCACAATACCTACACACCCAACACAAGGAAGTATCCCCTTCTCTGCTACACAGTCCATCGGGCCATACCTTCCCTTCTAGTGCTCTTCAGGGTGTGCATAGAAGATTCACCAACCTCTCTTATCTTTTTGTGAGGTTCCTCTCTTCACTAGGTTTATCAATCCAATTCAGGGTCTCTTCCACTCCCAAGTCTTCCATATAGTTTAGACCTGAACCAGAGTACACATATCTTCAAACCACAAGGTGACTCCGCAAAGCAGGGTTCCACTCTGTAACAAAGACAATCAGGGTTCCCAACAACTCTGTGATACAGAAAACCGAGGTTCCCGACCACTATGTAATATAGAAAAACAAGGTTTCAGCCAAGGATAGATGAAGAGATACACTACAGAATGTGAAATGAACACCGCCTCTATCTCTCACTGCATCTGCGGGATGATACTCTGCGTGAGGATAGGGATCAAATCAATCGATGATGGAGTAATGTTCTGTGTGAATGAGGAAGAACAAATGATCAATATTATATGAATGAATCCTTCTTGGTCGACTAAGGGATAAGGAAAGAATGGACTCGGCCACACATTTCTTGGTTGTTTACTTGCCCCATAACCAAGAATATGGGTTCCCCCAGGCTACAGGTTTTCTCAAGCACGACATACACTGCCATGCCTCTCCCTGACCAAGGCATTAACTGCCTCAACCAGATTCTGGAATAATTTAATGATCGAGTGCAGAGGACAAAAAAAGGTAGATGACGACTTGAGGGTTCTCCCATCGACATCTGGCCTCACCCTTTGGCTCAGGGGTTTGAATAAATCCCCTCCCTATTCCTTGTGAAATTATTCCCCCATCTCTTTCGTTGCAGTGCATAGCTAGTTGTGGTATTTTATTAAATTGCATATTTACATGATATCTCAAAATATACTGTGTCTGACGAGCACTATAACCATCGGCATTGATCTTGATCTTCGATACACAAAAACCAAATCGATGGCAGGGCCTTGGCCTTGAGCTCCTCTCCGTGATTTAATAACAATATTTACATCATGTACAATTTTAGTACCATGGGGTCGAAACCGGGGTGTTACAATGCCAACCCTATACATAAAGAAACGCCACCACCAATGATCAAATTATGAGATTTTAGAAAACCTATTAAAAGAATATAAGAATTAGTTTCCTTTGGCAATGTTTACAATAAAGTAAAATAAGATTCCAAACATGCAAAGTGACCAAAAGGCAGATCTTTATAACAATATGGAAAATTTACTCAATGAATTATAGCTAAGTTAAATTACCTCTCAAATCTACTCATGAGCTTTATGATAAACTTAATTTTGATTGTCTTTCTCTTTGTCTATGATCATCTTCTCAGTCACCAGGTGGGAATTTACCCATTAGCATAATGGAAAATTTCTTTATAACGTCACTTTAAAAACTATATTGGCATATAAACATTTATGGAGTTTCTAGCATGGGATATACAATAGCTATGACAGGCCTACTAATAATAAATTAATAAATTATATTGCAATGTATTTCCAGTAGCTATGTAGGGCCTGCTATCCAATTGCACTTATGTTATTTAAAATTCCTTTTTTTCTTGAAGTGATTGAGTGGAAACTTCAAAATCATGAATGTCGGTTTATAGTCATCAAAACTATTTTCTATCCCTTGCTTCCAATTATCCTAGGGAAACTTATCGATTTTTTTGTTTTGTACTTTTGTTTCACTTCCTATAATATTATTCTTACTTCTCTAACTTTACTATGCATTATTTATACAATCGATTATGGGACCCTTATAATTCTTGCTCATGGTCACCCATAAAATTTTACCATTTCACTTCCCTTCTGTTGGGATCCAAATATGTCATATTTTCCGATATTAAAAGTCTCCATTCATAAGCTATATTCCTTCACTTTTCATACATTCTAATACCATTGTTCCGTCATTTACCATTAAAATATATATGTCTTACCTTGTGGTCAATTATTATGATTTTCTTGTCTTTTTAATGATTAAAGAGGTTTTATCAATAAAGGTTTAATAACATGTTTCTATGATGTAAGATAGACATTCCTGCGCTAGAAATCAATCTCAAATTTTCAGGATTCCTGCATAGGCAATTCCTGTACTAGCAATTCCTGCTCCAGTAGTTCTTGCACAATCTATTCATGTACTAAGCTGGTTGTCAAAACTGGATTTTCGAATTCTTGCACTAGAATTCAGAGTTCTTGCACCTGAAACCATATTTTTAGGGAATCGAATTTCCAAATGTTAAATAACTTGGCTATGATTGTGGAGTTTGTTAAGAGGTTGTTTCTCACCTCTCATGTATAAATAGAGGTTGAAGAAGGACCCATGGGGATGAAAAATATTCATTGTAAAACCTAGGTACTATCATATTATAAGCTAAGTTTTTAATCTAAATGGAGAGTTGATTATTGTTGTTGACATTCTGAGAACATTTCCAGTCTTATTTGAGCTTTATATGTAGCATTATCCAGATTGAAAAGGGCCCTCAATCTTGGGTAATATATGCTCTTAAATTTTTTAGATTAGTTTTTATAATGGTGTGTTGATTTATTTACTTCTCATATTTGATTTACATTTTCATCTAATTGTTTGCTATATGTATTTTCAGGTTTGCATTTTAAATCTATAGTTGTTTTGTGTAAAGATCAATCCTTTGGAAAAGAGCACTCATATTCATCTCTTTCACTGTTATCTACATCCTTTCTTGTTCTTCAACTTCTTACCATTCTGCAAGACTTCCAAATTATTTCTCTGCAATTCCCAATACATATTTATTCCCCCGCTATAAATTTCATTCATGCACTGTATTTTGGTACTGCATGTTCCTCCACTATGTATTTCATCTCCGCCATCATTCCTGCACTGTGTATTTCAGCTCTATCTTTGTTCCTTCACTATTAGGCTTTGTTCATTTAATTGATTCCCATTCCTAAACTACACAATATTTATGCACTCAATGATATGGGTGTTTCATTAGCATCACGATATCCTTCGAAGCGTGCATCTCTTGAACAGTAAAAGCATAAAAAAATTCATAAACGATAAAAACACTAAAAACATTTATTTTACATTGTCATATGTGTGGTTTTCATAATTAGATCTATCCCTACACCAATTCAACATTCAGAATTTATGCATTGAAACATCCATGCACTGTAGGACAATCTAGAATAGATTTCAAAATATTTTTTCCTACACTTTTAGTTCATGTACTTATCTGTATATTCTTGTGTGTGGTTTTTACTGTGCTTTTCCTTTTTTTTGGTCATACAGATATTCCATTCCAATGTTTGTTTTTATTTATTTGATGTTCCATCTCATTTTTGTTTTTACCTGGTTTATTATTTGTTTCTACTTGCAAAGCAATAATATATTTTATTGTTTTATTTCTCAACATAATTCTCTTTGGTTTATAATTTTGTTTTGTTTATAAATATTTTTTTTGTTTATAAATTATTTTTTAATGTGTTTAGTTGATAGTTTCTAGTTTTACTTTATTGTTATTATACTTTGTTATTTGTATTTAATTATAATATATATGTGTGTTTGTGTGTGTTAATGTTGTGGAGTTAAGAACAAGTGTGCATGATCTAGATGGAGGACTTTGCTTTCGTATCATTTCTTCATTTTTCTTTCGTTTCATCTTTCTTCGATTTCACATTTTCTTTTTCTTGTTTTCTTGGGGTGTATCTTTTTAGGGACATTTAATTTGCAAAGTTTTTAAGTTTAGATTTCATTTCTAAATTTGTTTTATTGGTTTTCCCTTTAGTTAGTTTGATTTGACTTGGTTTTCTTTTCCATAGATTAAATTTCCTTTTATTTTCTATCACTTTAATCTCCCATAGCCTTAATCACCGAAGTAAGATTAAAGGTATAATTCGTAAGATACGACCTACCTATAATGGGCTTCTTCCTAAGGTGTTAGGTTATTTCGTTTGCTTGTTTTGTTTATTGTGTTGTAGTGTGTTTGTCGGCATTAGCATTTAGACTAAACTAGGTTAGACTAGGCTCCAATCCTGCACATATTGTGTTTGCACCTTTAAATCTACAACTCCCTGTTGACAAATTAATGTTGCATATTAATTAACATATAATTTTTTCAGCATTTTGGTGTCGTTGACAGGGAGGTGCTAAAGGGATTAGAGTGTAGATGCTTTCACAAGTTTTATGTTTTATGTGTGATTTAGTTACTGGGACAACATAGGGGAGGAGATAAAACGATAAGATGAGCGGTAAGAACCTCCAGGTCCACTTTGGTGGGGTTTCTCTGAAGCCTCGTTGTTTTCTCTTTATTTTTCAAAGTGTGGTGTGTTTTTTCAATTATGCAATTAGTTTCTGTAATTTATTTTAGTTTGCTTAAAATTTCTTTTAGTGTGTAGTTAGTTTTCGTTTCATTTTACATTAAAATATATTTTGGATAATGTAAGAACCCTATGTGCTAATCCATGTGTTAGACAAGACCCATCAACCAGCAATAAGGATTCAAATATGATAAATATTTTTTAAGAACTCTCTCAAATCCTAGCAGAAGCTAGGATCTTTGCCTCTTACGAAGAACAAATATTGACAACAGTCAAGAACCTACTAGCCTCTCAGGAACTGATAAAAGAAGAAGAGCTTCATGAACAAAAACAAGGGGAGACCAAAGAACCATGGACCACATATGATGGAGAGCAACTCTTAGAACCTGGGATCAAGGAATTCCTAATATGCCTCTCTGAATATAATCTATGCACTCAAAGGACCAATCATCCAAAAGAGGACAATTTGCATGACATAATAGAAGAAAACATTCAAAATGGTCTAAATGAAGAAGAGAACCAAGAACATTATAATTATATTGAGTTATGGTTCCAAGAGACCATCGAGATGAAGCATTCTAATCTTCTTCAACAATTGTTTTCACGGTATCATTCAAATCAGTTTGTCTCTCATACTTTGGTATACTTTAAAGCATATTTTTCAAACCTAAGTATGAGTATAATTGTCATCTTGTTACGCACATGGTTACAATGGAAGTTCTCCTACACTTGAAGGAGATTATCTTGTATTCATGTAGAGTAGGATGATGATGTAAATAAATAAATGAAAAAAAATAGTAAAGAGAAAAAATAAGTCCTTTTGTGAAAACCAGTTTACTGACACAACTAGACATGAACTTTGCTTGAAAACCAAGCAACTAGATGGCAAAGTTCTCAATAAGTCTGTGATTTTGTATTGGTTCTTAAAATCATGTATTCTTCAAATTATTATGTTTTGTACTCTTATTGGATGATGTGGAATTCATTAAGTTCCACCTTCCAATGGTCTTGTCCCATCGAATTCAACAAATTATCTAGGTAACAAGATTTGAGTTATATATAGTACCTTGGAGTCTACTTGCCTTAATGGTATATTTCCTCATTGACAATTATGGGAATACATCAATGTCTCTTGATTGACAGATCTTGCAGGTGACTCAAATTCAACACATTCATTTGTGCATGTTAAGATGTGCTTTAGGTACCTTGATGCCTATTGACGTCAATGGTGGTCCATCTCGTATTGGTTAACCAAATACCTTACTGGATGGTAATCCAATGATTTATTTTCATGCTCGACATCAACACATTTATTCTCATGATAAGAATTGTACCATGGTTTTCTAGCGGTTGAAGACTATATGGTTTTATGTTCCACAGCTTACATGAATTTATTTCCTTGTTTTTGGTAGCAGTATGTTCTAATAAGAGATTGCTTGAGGACATGCAAACCCTCAGGTGTGGGGGAGGAGGACTCTTTCTATCCTTCTTCTCAACATCTTCATATTTCCTCCAGTTTAGTTCATCCAATAACAAATCCAGTTCATTCTCTCATTCTCCTTTGTTCTCAACGGCTCAAATCTTTCAGCATCTCTCAGCATATTTTAGTTTCAACTCCAGTTCCATGCACCATTTCAACACAATCATCTTTTGGCCTGAAGCAGAATAAAAGTAAAGGTAAACTTGAGGTAAGACATGTTGATACTTTTTAAATCAATGAAAGTTTAAGGAATCTTAATGGTTAACCACTACACATTCTCCATATTTCATAAACCATTAAAACCCCTTCATTTGCAAATCCACCATCCATAATAAAATGCATACAAGTCCATAAGAATGAAAAGAAAGTGGTACATAAATTCAAAGCAACATCCATGTTGTCTTCTCCTGTACATCATTAATCATTCATAAAGTTATCATCATAATGATCTAAATAAGAGAATGAAGTCATTGTTGCCCAAAATGATCAAGCAAAGAAACACAAACAAACATTGGCCTTAAAGCAAAACAAGGTATAAAAAAATAAAAATAAAAATCTAAGTTCATCTCCATTATCATACTATTTTATATCATCTACCCATCATTTTCATTTTCATTTCATACCATCCACCATTCCTTTTTAACCAATTCTCATTTGTCCTCAACTTTCATTGCTCCATTATAAATCAAGTTAAAAACCTGTGACAATATTAAAATGTGTGTTGCTCCACAGGAACTAACACATGCACAAAGAAACAATGTCACATGAATCGATTATCAAGAATTTTCTTTGCATGAGGACATGCACTCTAATAGGCGTGGTGTTAGGATTATTAATTAATCCTCCCTTGACCACCATAGTTTATTTGTCTTTTCCTTGCTTAGGAGGTCATTTTCATTTCACTAGTGCATGGGGGAATCATGTGGGGGCCACCTACCACTCAATGCACATGTTTGCATGAGTTTAGGAGCTCTAGGGACCAATCCCTATAATTTAGGAACCCACTTTGAGTGCAACCAACATTCTCCAGCAGTTGACCTTAGTCAGTGTTCAACTATATTTAGTTATTCTCTTATTCCCACCAGTTAGATCACTCTCAATCATCTTAGTGCCATTTTGCATGATTTGAAGACAGTAGGTCACCTTTTCTCACCTAACTCAGTTAGTTAACTAGTTGTGAACTGATTCAATGATCTGGAGTGGCATTAGCAAGATCCAGTGGTGATTTTCCCACACTGAGTTAGCTCTGGAGTCAGTCTAGGTTTGAATATTCAAATCCTATACTAGGAATTCGAATTATCCTATTTGTAACACCATTGTATTACATACAATATATTTATTAATGGATGTAATTATATTTTTCCAATTTTGTCTCCGTGTGTGTGCATTTTTTCCTTGAACAATTAATCAGTCTTTACTGAATTCTTCTCTCTCTTCTGTAGCCTTATTTTCTCATTGAATTCATGCACGCCTGGAGATACTATGCTTCATTAAATTTAACATGGTATAAGAGCATGTATCTAGGCCAGCTTCAAACCTTGGAAACTTCCTTTGATGCACCATAAGCAATTGGGTTCCACATAAATCATGGTATTCTTGCCTTGCTCCCTCTATATTATGTCCAAAAACATCTAGTCAAGTGTGGTGCACCCAGAGAAAGTGGACATGTCAAAGTGGAGAGTGTTTGAATTGGTTTGATTTTGAATTGAATATTTTTTGTAGTGTTTTTTCAAGTCAATTGAATATTTTCTGAAGAATTAGTTGTTTCTTGAAGCTGTAAGATGGATAATCCAGCAGCTTTGACACCCAAAATCCTCATTTTTTGTATCCACCTTTCACTCCAGGATATTGACAATTCCTCATTGGTGAATGACATCCCTTGATTCCTTCACAGAATCTCTAATACAAGAACAAGACAAGTTTATACAGATGGGAGCCATCAGAGCCTCCCCAAATCAAGCTCTCTTGGCTGGTGAGACAAAGAATGCACAAGAAAGGAGGAAGCAGAAAGGAAAGGAAAAGAGGAACACTGAATTTGAACCTAAAGAATATTTTGATCCAGCATATGAAGCCTCAAGCTCTAAGAAGGACAAACATCAAAGGTTTGACAAGCGAAAGTGCTCCTACTGTAAGAAAGGAAACCATATAGAGAAATATTGTATGAATAAGACCATACATCATATGTCAAAACTCCTTGAGCAGCACAATATTTCCCTCCTTGTAGGGCCAAGGAAGGATGAATTTGGAGACAAGACTATATATCATGAGAGATTCCATGCATTGAAGGTTGGTTTTTCAAAATCACGTGCCTTCCTCATTAATTCAGGAGCCTACGATCAAATGGTTTCATCCAAAGAATCAATCTCTTCATTACAACTTATTGGTGTTCCAAGTATTCACATGGCATATGACACTCAAATCCAAGTTGAAGGGAAGGTTTCAATCAAATTAGAGCATTGAGTGTTCAAGAATGTCCTCTATGTTCCCTCCTTAATAGAAAATTTCTTGTTTGTATACTAGATGACTCACATAGGCTCACCAAAGCGAGTTGTATTTGGTCCTGAATTAGTGGAGATCTCATATATCTCAACTGGGAAGCTTATAGTGAAAGGTGTTATAAACCATGCTTCCAATTCATATGAATTCTCACACTTTCTTCCATACTCAAATCTAGTGCACTCTCAACTACCAGTTGAAAGGGAAGGTAAATCCATCCTACCTAAACCTTTTGCATATGATAATATTTTCATTGATGTTTCAGATTCAGAATATGAAGTAGAGTACCAAGTTGAATCGATTTATGGAATTGAAGATGAATTTCAATCGGATCTTGATCTAGATCCAGTCCCTGCTCCCAATCCTAAGCCTAAATGGTCTCAAAAGGTTATTGAGGTTGTTGGGACCATGACTAGAGAGTCTTTTGACATGAGGAGAACAAGATCTTAGTTTCAAAAAGAACTCCTTGCGTTATGTCAAGCAAATACACTCCTCCTAGAGAGATTCTTAATAATAGGAAGGTCTGATCAACAATTATGCTCACTAAAGAACAAATTGTATCATATCACTCCTCCTATAGAAAGTAGAGTACCAAATTGATTTTTATTGTAAATCATGCTCAATAATTAATATGTTTCACCCTAACCCCCAAAGGGGTTTGGCTTGTTGGCCAACTCTACGTTTGTTAAGGCGTAGAGGTTGTTAAGCAGGTCAGAGGTTCAAATCCCCCCACATGCAAAAAGGTGGTCTCCCGTGCTGTGTTGGGGGGGGGTCAGGTAGGCTGCTCAGGGATTATAGTGGTAGCGAAGGGAATCAACCCCATGTCACGCGAGTACGAAACCTGCTAGTTGTCGATTTCTATGTACAATGTGTGTGTGTGTGTGTGTGTGTGTGTGTGTGTGTGTGTGTGTGTGTGTGTTTCACCCTAGATTTATCAATGTGAGTGGGCCTAATGGTTATGAGCATGTGTTTCTTCTTAGGAGGTCATAGGTTCAAATCCAGAAGGGGGTAGTGTATGTACACCTCTATAGACTTTAGCAGTTGAATCACTGTGTAGAGGGGGGTCCCTTGTCCCACAAATAAGGGGGTCTCATACACCAAATTTGTGTCTCTCTTGGCGGTGACCTAAAAATATATTATAATTATTATTATTATTATTATTATTATTATTATTATTATTATCAAATTTCACATTTCAAGGAACTCTATCACACTAACTACTCAACCTCTTATCATTCACTCATCACCATCATATACAAAAATACTGAAATCACGTCTAAATCCTTTCTCTTCTGTTGTAATAAGTGCTTAATATTTAAAACCATAAATATTAAAACATTCAAATATTATAAACATATTCAAACATTACTATCATGTTAAAATTGGAGTTAGGGTTGTTTAAAGCAGTTTAAATATATTCTCCATTTGCGCAAAAAAAAGAAGAAAACAGTTATCTATTTGTTGCAGTGAAAACTATATCAACCAACTATGTAATGCAAATAATAACTCGGCTACCTAGATATCATTGTAATGCAAACAAAATATATCAATGTAATGCAAATAATACTTAAGCTATCAATATAATTGATAATTACTACAACAATATTATCATTAGAATGCAGCAATATGGATTAATACCTGGGGTATACAGATAATTAATGACCTAATACAAACATTACCTTCCCTCGTTTATGATGCTTCCTGAGACTACAAATATATGGAACTAATTTTTGCAGGTAACAAATTGATTTGCATGGGTAAAAGAATATTAATAGAGTGTCATAACAATATAATATTAATTACCACAAATATTACCTGCACAATCAAATATATGAATTGATACCCCTTCGCATATCATCCATGGCAGTGTGCAATAATGCACAAGGATACCCAATAGCGTGATAATCCATGGCAGCCTGCCTTTCAACTACACATATTATGTTGAAGACCTGACTTTAATGACAAAATGGGTCAGTATTGGATTGGATAGAGGAGAAAGAGTTTGCACCTTAAAAAAATTCTTTAAAAATTTGCATAAACTTTCTTTCTCATAAAGAAATCTCACGGTACTAAACACAATTACTATTATTTTTTTCTTCATGCTTAATGTGAAAATTTCGGTTAGCCCAAATTAAAAATGAAATATTAATGGAAACCAAAGCTTTATTATTACAATTACAATCTATTCATTTATGTTCTTATTAATTATCTATCAAAACAAAATTTGCATCAACCACAATCTTTGTTTTAAATTTAGTTTAAAACAGAAAAGGCTTATAGTGTTAAGTTTAAAAAATTAATATCAATCAAGGTTTTAAATCTAATATTCTTCTATAAGTTTAATATTCGCTTCATATGGTTTCATTGGGGGATATGTAACTCCTTCTATAATCGGCTCAAATAAAAATAAATAATAAAAGAAAATAATTTGAATATACCAAATAAATGGTTGACTTGATAAAAATAAAATAAGTATCAAAACATAATAAAAATAGAGCCAGTTATAAATTCATATATGAAGCCTTTTGAGGTTCACATTTCCTCAACACTCTTAACCTGTCATTTTAAAACTAATTAAATCACATCAACTTTTTCCTAAAAAAAATTGCATAAATTTTATTTATGATAAAGAAATCTCATGGTATTAAACACAATTACTACTATATTTTTCTTCGTGATTAATGCGATAATTTAGTTAAACAAAATTAAAAATGAAATATTAACCCAAACGAAATGTGTATTATTACAATTAAGATCTATTCATTGATGTTCTTATTAATTATTTCGTAAAAAGAAATTTGCATGAACCACAATCTTTGTTTTTACTTTCTTTTAAAACATAAAATTCTTAGAGTGTTAAGTTTAAAAATTTAATATTAAATCGAATTTTTAAATCAAATATTCTTCTTTATGTTTAATATTAGCTTCATATGGTTTCATATTATTGGTTTGTCAAATATGGTTTTGTTACGGAGAGAAACTTCATGTGGCTTGGGGGTACCACAACAGACAGTATGACACCAGAAATCAATCATTTCCAATATGCAAGAGCAATAAAAACATCTAAGATTAAGGGATATGAATCATACCTTGTTCTGGACGGTTGATGTAGATCCTTGTTGAGCTTTTCCAACACGCTTGCATTCACAATTTTCTCTAACAACAGCAAACAAGACGAGCATGATATACATATTAATGTGTTAGAGCTACTCTAGCATATATAATCAACCATGTATAAGCAAATAATTACATCCATGGATACAATATTCATAGTTATGCACATGTATTGGACAGGAAATGGATATTTCTATTAATAAATCAGAGATACAATAGTGACAAACTATGTCGACACTTTTGCAAATAAGAGAAACCGATTCCTCCACCTAGGCCTCCACCACTTCAATCCTCCATCTCTCAATGGAAAGCTCACAAAGCAAAGGCAATCTTGGGAAGAGCAGCACTATATGCTCCAAAGGGACAAAGGAATGTAGACTCAAGCATAAGCAAATGAGGCAGCAATGGACTATAGTTTTCTTACTCTTCAATTTTTCCTCCTTCAATGTATCCAAGAGGCCCAATATATAGCACTCCAAAGAGGTAATGGAGGATCGAGTCTGAGCGTTCCCAAGGAATATGGAAGGCCAAGAGTCAATTTATTCGGACTACTACAAGGAAAACTCCAAAAAATTTTGTCTTCATGCACACTTCCCGATATATGCAGGTTTGAGCGTAAAAGTTACGTATACACGCGATTATGGCTTTAAAAGTCACGTATAGGTATATACAGGCGATTATTGGGGATAATCTTGGAACATCAAAGTATAATATAGGTAAATGGGGTCCAAAGAGTTTGCCTAGGGACACGGAAGGCCATAAAGGTGTAATCTACCAAGTATGGTAAAATTAGCTATAATAGATGCCCCCTAATGTGTGAGGTCAGAGTGGTAACATGATGGCCGAGATACATTATATAATCCATCCCATAAGTGGATTAATGAAGACCCGGGTGGAAGAACCAGCCACTCATTAGTCCAATACAATAATCAATCTATGCATGTGACTGCAAATACATATAGCAGTCTCAGATACATAAGAATACAATGGCCATGAATAGGCATGATATACAAATTTCATATGTGGTCATCACCACGTACAATATACAATGAATCAAGATCTCCATAGTGGATGAAGATATCTGATATACACTGGAATATGATCACGAGATCTAACATCTCATGAATACTGGCACGATCAAGGAGGTGGCATATATGGAATGCCACCAAGCTTAAAGGTCTTCTACACAAACCTCTATGAGTACATGTCCTACCCTGTGAATAAAGGTGTCGAGGTTGAAATTGTAGCCCATCATCTAATTATCAGCCATTGATGTATACCATTAACAGACGCAATATCACCCATTGATAGTGATAATGGGAATCAAGGTATAGAGTGCAATCTAACAAGTGTGAATAGATGTGTTGAGGTTGAACACTTGAAATAATCCATCGATCAGGGGACATTGATGTATTCCCAAAATTGCCTATGGTGAGAGAACCTACCACTGATGATTGTAAGTCTCAAGGTACTCAAAGGACTCTAGACTCCTATTCCAGAATAAATGATCTGAAGTCGATGGAATGGAATCCGCTAGAAGGAGGGCATTAAGGCATCCCCCGTCAACCAACACGAGGTACTCAACAATATTGTATAATGTGGAAGAACTCGAACAACATGTGAACGAACCAGTAACTGTACCGGGAATGGTCAACATGCAAATTCAAGATAACTGAGGAATGGTCGACTCGGGATTCCACTTCCTTCAAACAAGAGCATAAGGTGAATGGTGACTGAAGGTAGGCAACATGGACTCGATATGCAAACTGGGACATCTCTGTGACACAGGAGGCATCGACAGAGGCTCCATAGGGACTGGAAGAATAACCAGTCGATGGAGATAAACTCATAGTAATGAGTACAACTCCTAAAGTCAAACTAACAACCCAACCAACGGAAGTGATATATAGTGCTATGTTCGAAGGCGACAACACTCGACAGCTGCCAATGATAATATCATTTCCCATCCGGCTTTTTATGTCTTTTTATTTTTTTGGA
Organism: Pseudotsuga menziesii; assembly: GCA_001517045.1. Lineage (NCBI taxonomy): Eukaryota > Viridiplantae > Streptophyta > Pinopsida > Pinales > Pinaceae > Pseudotsuga > Pseudotsuga menziesii. The sequence goes on along the minus strand of LPNX011229324.1, from coordinate 46,829 downwards.
CTTTTTCAGAGGTTGAAAAGATTGAAAAAGAATAAAATTGCTTTATAGTACATAGCTAGGAGGAGACGGGTGTCGCGGGCAAGAAAACTAGTTCCAAGCAGTGGAACATACCGATGCTTAATGCAAGGAGGCATGTGCAGGAAAAGGACACTCGAGGGACGGTCTCCTCCACGTGAAGGGTGGTCAAGCTGCAAAGGATATGTAAAAAGGCTCTGCTTGGCTGGAAATCGAGACAAACTTGGGCTACATGGCTTATAACTCTAAAGAAGGGAGCCGACATAAAGCTCAATAAGGCAAGCAAAACTCATGAAATGCAATTACAACTTGATATACAAGGGAGTCCATATGGGGAATGGCCAGCATAAAGTTCAAGAGGAGTATGAATCTCTTGCTCAAGTACATGGCAGGACTACAAGGGACTCCCAAAACCCAATGGAGAAATATCAGCATGGGTACCAAATGCAAAATAGGATCTAACTAGGGCACCCATGTATAGGAAGGCTCTACCATTCACATAATATCACTTCTAATAGTAGCATGAAGGTTATGTGACATTATGGAATGGGTTTGTACCTAAGGTTTAAGATGAAACAGCCATAAGGCCATGCAAAATGCAAGCGGATGTGAAATCCTAACCTATATTCCAGTTTAAACATTATACATTTGATAAGCACGAACGGATCAAAGGCTCAGTCAAAACACACTCAAATCAGGCCCCTATAACACAATATTAGGCCAAACAATCCAAAAATGGTCCAACTATAGAAAAGTGGGTAAAAAATTCTATAAAATAGTAAAAAAAACATTTTCACCATACCATTTGGAAATTTACCCCACATAGTGTGTTTGAACCAAAAACTTGAGAAGTTGATTCCGGGAGCCTCGGTCCACGAAATCACACACCGTCTAGATCAGGTAGATTATCTTGTCATTCTCATTCATTTCGATGTTTTTATTTTGATTTTAGTGGTCAAATTTTTATTTTAGGCCATTCCAAAATAGGCATTTTTAGCCCACACGGAAATCAACTGATTTTCCGCGTATAGGGCTCAACATACAGGGAAAAATCTTCAATACCTACATATGTACACAATTGTTTTGAAAACAGTCACGTATAAGGCCTTGTTTGACATGTCAAAGGAAAAAAATAATGAAACTTTGAATTTCTTGTGCAGGATGGTTCTTGAGTGGAGAGAACGTGAGCATGAAGACGTTGAAAGGGACGTGTAAGATGATTTAATGGATAAAGAAGATTTGAGGGCTTGTGGTTTGTAGAAATTCTGGTGTCTTGGTAGCTTGAGGGAAAAACCAAGACTACTCTAAATGTTGGTAGACTATTGGGATCCTGATACGGAGACATTCCAGTTGGACGGGATGCCCCTCAGCCTTGAGGTTGAGGATATATATTTCATTACAGAAATATCCCTCAAAGGGGAAATGGTGACCCTACGAGCCCATGGGACAGGAGGAAAACTCACCATAGAGGAATACATTGTTGTTTACTGCCTCCCAGATATAGAAAAGGTTGGGAGCCAAATACCAATGAACTCGATCCAGAACCTAGGGCTAAGGTCCATACTGTTGGCACTTGGAAATATTGTGGGCTTAGCATCCCTCCATTGGGCTTCTAGTTCATTGATGTTCTATGTGGTGGAGTGTATGCGTCCTACCATTTACGATTGGAGTACCTCACTATTGAGCAACATGAAACATCAGCTAACAGACTACAAGATGGGAAGGGTAAGAAACTTTGGCTTTGGAAGAATCTTGAGTGATTTCTTCCTTGAGTGTGTGTCGGGGCTAAGCCCAAGAGTTGAGGTTACCCCTCACAGTTCTCGGGATCCAGCTCAGCTGCGCTGGGTGAATGTTATGCGAAGACTAGGAGGGGGGCGAGTGGCAAACCCCTGCCCATCAACCTTCTTTCTCTGGTGGCGCAGGAAAATAATTACCATAGATGACTACCCCTACGAGGGGATAGAATTTCGTGGAGACCCTGATATGCCCATCCTACCAGGATACGCATATGGAGAGATAGGTAACAATCCCAACTCAAACTTGTTTTTTGAATTATTAATTTATTTTTTTTATATACGAAATCAAAAAGCATGTTTTTGGTGTGATGACATATAGTGATATGTGTTCATATACATGCAGAGGTGGGTCCTAGACGGCCGGATGGTTTCCCTCATCATTGATAGAGGGGGAGAGGTGACAACATTGTAGGTGTGGATGCGGAGCATAAGCTCCAAAACATCCATACTAACTTCATTAGGCTGACACATAGAGTACCCATGGCGCAAGTCGAGGACTTGGATGAGGCCATCATAGCAATAGGTTGTGGGAGTACCATGAGCATGGGTTCGCTTATTCTGACAGCTAGCTAGAGTTGTCGTGTGTTATCATGACTAGCACCCTCCACAGGATTAAAATCCTAGATGTACTTTTTTTGTTATAACGACTGTGTAGTATATTTTTGTGGCTCGGAAGCCCCAATTTTGTATATGACATTATTTATTTTGACACAACATTTTTTGACTTACGTTTTAATGAAAAATACTTATGATGATCAACTATTTTATTTACATGTGTAAATGTCTTTGTGAATGCTTTATCATCTGTGAAACAAATGCCAATCTAGTACATAATTTGCATATGAATCATCAACTTGATTAAAATTTCTTGAATGTGGATGTATGTTATGTTCTCAAATTATCGTTCTAGAAACCTTACTCCCAAGAACCTTCATAACAAAGTCGGATCCCTAACACGATACAAGCCATTTAACTGTGAGACCACTAATTGTGAATCAAGACGTACCTCAAGAGAGTGAATACCATGAGAGATGGCATCACGTAAAGACTCAATCATGGCACTATACTAAGGAATATTGTTCAATGAAGGCCGTAGACAGACACCTCCTGAAGACAATACTTGACCCATAGGAGTATAAATCACCCAAGCAGTCGAAGCTAAGTTTTGAGTGTGGTAGCTAGCACCATCAATGAATCCTACATAAACCGAAGACTCCGTCGACATCTGCCACAAAAAACGGAAGCAATTCAACAAAATCGATCACCACAAGAATGACCAAAACTAAGCTATGCAAATGTACAATAATATACAAAATATCAACCTCGACTGATAATCATGCATACTACTTTTTAAGATAGAGCCCATTTCTAAGCTCCCCAAGGATGTCCCAGCTTTATAATCGACTAAATCGTAGGCACCTTTCTCTAATACTCGCTTGATCATGTAAGGCCTATGCCACATTGGGTTAAACTTTCCTTCCCCCAACAGTTCCTTGGATTGATCCCATAAAAATACCAAGTCACCCTCACATAACTTCTGAGGACGGACAGACTTATCTTACTGGACTTTAACATGGCACTTATTAATCTCAAGAGCCACGAAAGCATCTCGAAGTTGCTCATCAAGCTGTTCTAAGTGGACCAAACGCTCTTCCAATGCGGAAGTCTCTTGTAAAATCTCCACGGCTAGCTTCAAAGAAGGGATTTCGCACTCAACCGGTAAAATCGACTCCACCCCATGCATAAGTTGATATGGAGAAAAAATGGTGGCAGTATTGATCGCGGTTCAATAACCCCTCAAAGCAGGATATAACATGATATTCCAATTGGTCTTGATTTGTGCGATGGTTTGTTGGAGAATGGACTTAAGTGATTTATTCACTGCTTCAAATTGTCCATTCGCTTGAGGATAGTAAGAAGAGGAATTATCTTGCTTGTATCCTAACTTCAAAGACAACTAGGCCATCATCTTATTTTGAAAGTGTCTGCCATGGTCAATGACAAGTTCCTTCGGGATACCAAACCAGGTGATCATCTGATTGAATATGAAATGTGCGCTTGTCTCATCATCGCCTTTAATAGTGGGCATAGCCTCTGCCCATTTTGTGAAATAGTCAACAGCCAATATAGTGTGATGATGCCCCCAGGCTGAAGCTGGGTTGCAATCCATAAAATTGACCCCCCATTTAAGGAAGGGACCAGTGGTCATAATCGAATGCAAAGGGGCAGTATGCAAGCGCATGTTTTGTGCAAACACCTGGAAAGGGTGGCACCGCTTGACCGCATTAACACAATATTTAAAGATGGACAGCCAAAAATATCCCGCTCTCAAAATATTTTGAGCTGTAGAAAGCTCAGATAAATGACCACCACACACCCCTCCGTGGAAATCATTCAAAAGAGCCTCACCCTCTTTGTGAGTTAAGCACCGACGCAAAATGGAATCAACCCCACAGCGGTACAAAGTGTTATCCACAATGAGGTAATTCTTCGCTACATGATGTAGTCTTCGACGCTCATCTCATGAGAGGTAAGAAGGAACCTTCAAGGTTTGCAAGTAAACAATAATGTCCCCATACCATGGGTCCGCAGTCGAAATGGGAAAAACGTGCTCATCAACAAAATAGTCATCATGAACCTCTCCCTCATCCAAACTAGGAAAATCAGATATGAGGTCAGCAAAAATTAATGACTTCTTCGATTTTGCCGAAACAAAATCGAGATAAAATTCTTGCAAAATCACAATCCATTTATTGTACTTTCCCCCTATCATCCTTCTGGTGAGAATGAACTGAAATAGATTAATGTGAGCCACAACAAAAGATTGGAAAAGAAGGATATAATGCCTCAAACACTGGACCGCATGGACGGTAGCTAAGGCTAACTTCTCAACATGAGTATACCGAAGCTCTACATCAATAAGGTTTTGGCTAAGATAATAGATGCCATGCTCATGAATCTCCTCATCCTCTTGAACCAATACCATACCAATTGTCTCTTGAGACGTGATCACATATATCAAAAGGTCACAGCTATAGTTGGGTGGACTAAGCATCGGGGTTGATGCCAATTCTCTCTTCAAAGCATTGAAAGACTCCTAGGCTCGCTCATCTCACATAAACGGTGGTATTTATTCAACAAACATATGAATCCTTTAGTCAAATTGGAGAAATTGACCATGAATCTTCGCAAGAAGTTTGCCATTCCTGGAAAACATTGAAGATGTATAATATTATGCAGGGAAGATAATTGAAGTATTGACTCAACCTTCAAAGGGCTGACCCTAATACCCTCCTCAGAAACTATGAACCCTAGTAAGAAACTAACCTTCGCGTAAAAGATGCACTTATGAGGATTTAACTGAATTTGATAACGGCGACATCTTTTGAAAACCAAATGCAAAGGATAAGGATGATGCACCCTCATATGAGAGTGAGCAGCTAAGTCATCCAAATAAACTTCAATTATGATTTTAAGATCGTGAAAATCAAAGGTCATATCCCATTGAAAAGTAGCTCCGACGTTTTTAAGGTCGAAGGGCATCTTCCAATATGCAAACGTACCCCAAGGACAAATGAAAGTAGTCTTATGTTGGTCCTCAGGTTTAATATGGATCTGATTAAATCCTGAAAATCCATCCATAAAGGAGAAAACCTCGCTCCTCGCACACTCATCCAAAATTTGATCAATAAATGGTGTGGGGAATTTATCCTTAGGACATGCTCGATTCAAGTCTCTGAAATCAATGCATACATGGATCGTTCCCTACTTCTTATCCACTGGAATTGGGTTTGACACCCATTCCGGCAAGGGCACGAGATAGATGAAGCTAGCTTTGAGAAACTTCTCTATCTCTGCCTTAATAGCGGGTGCTTTCCTAGGATTCATCGCACGGAAACGTTGTCAAATAGGTTTAGCATCTGGATAGGTTTTAATTTCATGTTCGACAGTGCGAGGGTCGATTCCCAGCATCTCATACAACAAAGCAAACACATCTTGAAATTCTTTAAAGAGCTCGGTGTATCCTCTAACCTCATCATGGGAACAATCCACCCCAATGTATACATTTTAAACCTTGCCATGAATGCAAGAAATGTTGATAGGTATAGTTGGTGACAAGTTGGCCATGTTCCCTTCAACATACTTGCTAGGAGATCCTAATGGGACCACGGGCCTACCAAATTTCTCGATAAAGATCGCCCTATAGTCATCACACTCTATATCATCAAGCTTATGAAGAAAGTAAGATCTATGATGAAACTCTCCCCAAGGTAATTCTACACCAGACATATCTTCAATAATACCCTCATCCGTTGGAAAAATTTCATTGAAGTAGTCATGAGAGTGAGATGACGTAACCGCCCAAGCAGGAAGTGCATAAGGGTCCTCCTCCTCCATCCACGAAGAGGAAGGACTAATATCTACAATAGAACCAAGATTAGATTGATAAGCCACCAATGTTGTAGACAACAGCATGTCCATCTCGGTAGGTATAGAATCTTCACCTAAAGTACTCAAAGAAGGAAGATTTCAAGGATCATCCATATGCAAAGTGAAAAAAGGAACCGAACTCAACGATGTCGAAGCCTTACCAAGACTAGAACCTATCATAAGATCAGGCATGACACAATTAAGAGTTCCAATCAACGAAGGATACATTCCCACTCCAACATTCTTAGTTTTCGGCTGAGAATGATAGATAACTGGGATAGAAGATTCCGACGATGATTTCGAACTAGAATTATCAAAAGATCTCTGATCGATCGTAACATTCTTCCCATCCAAAGGAAAAAAAACAACCCGGAATAGGGATGATGTGACCACTTGCATGTTATAAATCCAGTTCCTTCCCAGTAAAAGATTATAGTTGAGGGGCGCATCAACCACCTCAACCTCGATTGCAACGGTCTTCCCCCTCAATTAGACCTCAAGGGAAGGAAGTATACCGTGTGGCCAAAAATATCTTTTGTCAAATGCAATCAACATGGTTCCAATGTTGGACAATGTAGGAGAACCCAAACCCTTCCAACATGCTAAATACATCACAGAAGTATCAGCTCCTTCATCAATCATTGTGCGCTTGATGGTGTTGTTCAGACACTCTACATCAACCAAAAGGGACACATAGTAAGGAAATCGAGGCTGGACTCCATGAGTTTCAAATTTAATCACTGAAGGAGAGCTTCGATCGACCACCCCAAGAGCAGACAACAAGGCCTTCCTTTGCGGAGGAAAAGTCTGAAGAACTTCTAAAGCAGACATCACACAAGGAGTCTGGCCCAAATCCTCTACAATGGAGTAGTTCTATGCGGCTCGGGCATTAGGATTATGCATCGAACGCTTTAAGACTCCCTTAGGAATGTGAGGTGTAGCTTCAGTTTTGTCACTAGGATTTTCAATACGCAAAGGGCTCTCAGGTGGACCAGGTTCTTTCCCTAGGTCAGGTTGTGACTTACCATAATCTTTAGCACGCATCACAAAAATTTCGGTAGACATCATGTTGATGCAACCATGGCCACTACCGGCGTTTGGTGGGTTTTGACCCCCACCAGAAGCACAAATAGGGTCCATAGTCCTCGAGTTCATATTTTGGTTTTGCGGTAAAGGATATGTCAACATAGTTGGGATCTGTGCGATGAAATTCGAGGCGTCTTCAATTCGAGGGCACAAGTGAGTGAAGTGATCATCACCGCAAAGCTTACAAGTAAATTTAACCTTATGTTTAGGTTTCGTGTTCCCCGCAACAACATTATTGTTCTTGTCATTATTAGCATTTTCATTCCTATTCCCACCCTTTCGATTGTTTTCACCTTTCTTCTTATTCCATCCAGGTTGTTGGTTACCTTTCTGGCTCGACGATTGCACTGAAAGTACATCCCTCGTTTGGGTGGGATGAGACGAAGCCGTAGAATGTCCCGATGTAGGATGGTTAATAGACAACTTATTCATTTGATTTGTAACCAAGTCTACAGGTTTAGCACCTGTGGAGCCAACAATGGCATTGGCATGTGGCCCAGGTTTGAACTTAGGGTCGAAATTGGATCTAGGTGTGTTTGGTATGATCTCATACAAGAGCCCAGATTGAGCATAAATCAAATGTAACTATTGAGCTCGAAAGATAGCTTGTTCCTCATTCTGCACTCCAGATGTGGAAACATCCTTCGCTATATAAGGAAATAACGACTTGAGGAACCACTACAAAAGAAAATCTAGTGGAATGAAGGCCTTAATCAACCTCTTCCATCAACACCACTCTTGAAAGTGATCAGAGATATGGGTGGCTTTATCCTACCAAAATGTCGATAGGAGTTTAGTACCAACATCGTAATGTACAGGTAGCTGGAAGTGATTGAGAAAGGTCATAGCTATGCCATTAAATGTCGTATAAGTACCCCCAAGAAACTCTATATACCACTTCGTCACACGACCCGTGAGGGTGCATTGAAATAGTCTTAAATGAACCGAATCATGATTCAATGAGTTCGAAGAGCACCACAGGTGGAAATTCATAACGTACTCACCAAGGTCTTCATTAGTCTTACCTTCAAACTTTGGAATGTCCAAAGGAAGCTTGGCGGGAACGACCGGCCATGCTGGGTCATGAGATACTGGATCATTATCCAATCTTGATAAGTCAGGTAAATTCAATGCCACAAGGAAAGGGAACCTAGGTTGAGACATTTGGTTCCATGCTCCCTGATAATACTAGTTCACATAGGTTTTATTGTTATAAACACCATGGCCTTGGCCAATGGGATAGTAGCCTCCTCTCGTTTGACCCATATAGGGCTACATGGTAAAATGATAGTTCGAATTACCTTGAGACTGGGGTGCTACGAAGCCATAGTTTTAATATTGATAGGCGGGTTGATACCCAGACCCATATGGTGTATATTTTTGTCCATGAGATGGTCCATAAGATGGTACATACCCTGCTGACACATGAGGAGGCACATAGCCTTATGACACTACGGTGTAAGCAGACATGGGACAAACATGGCTAACAGTAGTACTCTAGCCTGAAGGACCATGAGATTTAGGAGGAGGATGTGTCGTCAAAAATGAATTTGTAGGAACCGATGTCACAGACGATGGAATATGGGAAGGGATTGTTATCAGCCAAAATGGCACTTCTCCATCCGAGTGCTGACATTCATTATGTCGATACACAAAAGGACAATTACGATTGAAGTGGCCAAAATACTATAGATTTTCATGACCTTTGATACATGATCTCCAGACCAGCCTGATATATTTTTATTCTGAGTTTTGGGTTGCACACGTGACTATGTGCATTGCAACTCGCGTGTCACACGCAACTATGTGCATTGCAACCAGCGTGTACATTACATACACGAGTTCCCTTTGAGCAACAAGAGTGTCATATGCGCCTATCCTATATAAACACTCACGTGTACCTTAATTCGACATTAAAAAATATAAATCGTGCTTAGATGAGATTAGTTGGGCTCTAATCCATACCTATCCCAACTGTCTCAACCATCCTAACCTTTGAAACCACTCTATTTCCAAATGTATAAATAGAGACCTTGGGATGGGGCTAATCAATCAAATTTTTGGAGAGAAAAGTTATGCTAGTGGTATACCTTCAGAGTCTTGGAATAGTAGAACTCAGAGTCCTTGTGTCAGAAGCTGGGTTGTATTCTCACCTATTCATTGTTTGTTAATAAAGAGAATTATTCTTCCAATCTTTGTATTTTTCTTTTTTCATGTATATTGGTTAATGAATCATGTCATTTATATTATTAATATGTGTTTCATCTAACCTCTTATATATATATATATATATATATATATATATATATGAGATATTGTTTGAAGAATTGGCTCTTTGCAGGTGAAGAGAAGCAGCCCTAGAAGCTTTGGAGAAGGTTGAATTGAGAGAAGACCAAGCTTAGATCAACCGTCGTAAACCAAGTAAGCCAAACTCTCTTCCTATTCTCATTTCAATTTCTGTAAAATTTGATTGTCTGCAAGTCTAATAGTAAGTTGGTAACCCCAGACCCTAGGTTACAAGGGTGTATTGTCCTGTACAACAGAACTGGTGACTCCACTGGGGAGTCCAACCTGTTGTGGGTTCATCTTGTAGGTTCCCTTTACCAATCTTTGTTCTAATTCTGATTCTAAGTGTGGTCATTTTTATCTTGATTTTGATTTACAATGTAGTATGCCCAGAAGTATCTTCTAGTCTTTTTTCTTTGAAATTTTTTTGGCATTACACGCGGGTTGCTTTTGTACACAATTGCGTGTATGACCTTGTATACATGGATTGCTCTATAAGACAGTCGTGTGTCGTACATGAGTTTTCTGCATACACAGTCGCGTGTTTCTTGTAGCAGCATAAAAGTTGGGTAGGGTTTGCTTGTCCCTGTCTCTTTGGTTTTTTAGTTGTTTGGAAATCTTTTGTTTTTTGCATGACTTTGTGAGTCTGAAGTCTTGTGTGTCGCACCATTTGCTTGTTTTTCGAGCCTTTGAGCCTTTTTGTTTGAATTTATTTCATCTTGTGAAGTGAAGGTGGTCCTCCTATTTGGTTTATAAGTTTGAGTGCTTGTTTCTAGGTCAGTGATCAGGGCTTTAGATGCTTTCTACTATGTACTGCATTTTGTGGTGTCAGTTTGTCACTTGTTCTTTTGTGAATCTAGTGGACTATTTAGGTTCAATAGTTTCTCCAAGTTATGTTTTTTCCAAGTCTTCTTCCTGATTGGTTGAAGTAGGTCATTTTGGGTCCTTTATGCCTCATTTCACTTTTTATATATGCTTTGATTATTCGAACCTGCTCAAAATTTGCATTTAGTTGCATTATAGTTTTTGAAGATTTTGAAAAAGTGAAGAAATACATTTTTTACTTTTGCATTTAGTTGCATTTAGTTGTTTCTTTTCGGTGTTTTTCAAATAAAATTATAAAATTATAAAAAGAAGTCTTAGTTTTCTCATATTTAGTTTCAATTTCATTAGCTTATATTTGCAAAAAGAAATTTGGTTTTAAGTAGTTGAAATTTATTTTGAAATTTGCTTTATACGTCATTTTTCTTTTTCTTATCGAGTCTATAATACCACAGTGTTTCACACCATTTACCTCTTACTAAAAAAATCCTTCTAAAATGAACAATATAATTTAAAAATTATTAGTAAGTTTTATTTTATAGGCTCCTACACCAACTAGCTTAGGTTATACTTGTGGAATAGGGAGTTTCAACTTTCCACAATTGTTTAATTTCAGATGTAGTTGGCCAATCAATAGGTAAACCTTCTTCTATGTTGATTGTATCTGGGAAGCTCCTCTCAAACAGGAGTTAAGCATGAGGCCGTGTGGAGGCTTGGACTGAGGAGATAACCGTCGGATTCCTTATCAAAGTGTAGACCAAGGTTTTTGTGCATCTGGGAACTTTTGTCAATACCACCCTTTAGGCCCCATGCGGTTCCGGTGTTGACAGGGTTTCAAGCTTTGATACCCTGCCCATGCATACAAACCAGGCTTGTGACTGTCCCCCCAGACTGTCAGTATAGTTGTGGTAGCCTTTAGTCTCTTTGACATCTAGGGTTCATACACAAGTACACCGAAAGGCTATTTCTGGTTGACCTTGGACGAGCTTGGAAGGTAACCCCGATAGAAGGTGTGGGAGGGCGATGGGTGATTCCTCTGCTTGTGCCTAAGAACATCTACAAGAATGTCAAGTAACTGTCTCTCATCTTTCTTTTGGAAATAATATCTTATACCCTTTGTGTCTTTTTTGGCTTTAGTAAATTTTCTAGTGATTGATGTGTGGTTTGTTTGTGTTTAGCCGACCTTAGGGTGTGTGAAGAGTCAATTTTCAATCGTGGAGGACCAACCTCTTAGAAGGTCAAGAAGGTTGAAAAACCTTCCTCCATTTACTACAGTGGAGCCTCCGTCGCCCCCTCAAAGGCAGATATTATACACAGACGGTTCTTTCGAACCGGTAGGAATCAATCAAGTTCCAGGTGAACCGAAACTTAGGACAAACCAGGTTGACACAACCACGGTAGAGATAGAAGACTTGCAGGCTGACGAGTTTGCAAGAAACTTTAATTCACCTCTTACTGACTTAAACGATCCTATGACCATCCAAGTTCGTCCATTTAATTCACCTATGATTGGTGTTCCTGTGAGCAAACTTATGGCTATTGCAGGAGAGAGTCCATCTACCCCCATCTCATCTATTTCGACTGAAGGAGTGCCACCTCCCCCGATTGGTACTCCTATAACAAATATACCTGCTACTCCTTTAACTACAGATAGTCGAGTGGTTCAACCATCGGCTTCCACAAATGTAGTAGGCACTTCTGGTGGGGTGGTCATTGGGATTCTCGATGCACCTTCTGCTTCTAACTCTTTTACATACACCTCTCATAGTGGTCCTCTTGGATCCTCTTCATTTGTCCAGGGTTTCCTATGGAAAGGGGGGCACATTCCCCCATCCACTCCTACTGTAGGCCCTACACCTACATATGTGGGGATGTAGTTTGGAAATACTAACTCTTATGGTCAAGGTTTCCAAAAACCGGTTTCGGCTCCATTCACGAGCTCTCCTTTCTCACTTTTTGGCGGAGGGATACCTGCTCCTGTTTTCCAGACTTCAGTTTCAACTAGAGTGGCTCAAACAACATACACTGCACCACACATGAATAATCCACTGGATTATGGGTGGAATCCATTTCAAAGTAGTCCAACTACTTCGCAGCCAGTAGCTGGGGGCAACCCCACCTTTACAGTTGGGAACTAGGGGGCAAGCCCTTATATTTCCCAAGCTCGTACTTTTCAGGCTCCGGTTAAGCCCAAACTTATTTTCCTGGAAACTTTAAACTTGCCATATTTTTCCAAGTTAATGAATGACCCAGTGAAACATGATGCCACCTGGCCACCTGTCCCCACCAAGTTACCCTCGGATATTCCAAAATTTGAGCGCAAAGTTGGTGAAGACCCAGGATCTCATATCACCACCTTTTACTTGCGGTGCTCTTCCAACTCACTAAACGATGACACCGTTCGGTTGAGATTGTTCCAAAGAACTCTGACTAGTGCTGTAGCAAAGTGGTATATTGAATTTCCCTCTACTGCGCTTGATAGTTTTTGGGACTTAGCCAATGTGTTCCTTAACCATTTCCAACTTCCTGTCCAGTATGATGCCGGCACACAGTTATTTTCCACCTTTCGACAGGACAAAGCCACTCACATTTTGGATCATATCCAAGAGTGGCGAAGGCAGAAGAGGCTCATTAAGGCCACTATCCCTCCCGAGTTTTTGTTAGAATGGCTCCTTAAGTCCTTATTGTCGTATATATCTAAGGACGTATCCACTTCAGGAGTAACTAATGAGGAAGAGGCTATCCTCAGGGCCCAATAGTTAGATTTGATATACTCTTAGCCTGGGATTCTATACCAAATCATCCATGATGCACCACGGCCAACACATAATGTTGAGAAACCTAAGCCTGGAGCCCATGCTGATGGTGTGGTAGGTTCAGTTAAATCTCCCACTGTAGAGTCTTTGGAAAAAAAACTCCATGAGTTGTCTGTTAAATAGTCTACAGCAGAGGCAGCAAAGGCTGCCCCCTCACCCCAAAACGCAAATGTTTTTTTCAATCCTCCCAAAAGGGCAATCAGTAGCCCGGTGGGAAAAAGAAAAAGGGGAAGAAAGGTGAGGGAAACCAGAACAAGCCAAAACCCACAAATAATGCTGATGGGGGGAAAAAAGAGAAGAATAAGGTGAAATTTCCCTGTAACTTGTGCCAGAAAGATCACCTGACCCATCAATGCCCTCTTATAGATCAAGCTTAGAAGCTACTCAGAAATCAACAATCGGCTATCCTAAAGGATCCATTTCCCCAAGGACATAATGCAACTTCAGTTTCTAACGTAACTCGAGGCACTACTAATGCCCCTGATCAAAATTATATCAACATGGTTCAATCCAAGACATTACTCAAGACTAGAAACAAGAACTATGAGATGGAGGCTCCAGAGAAGGGTAAGTCTATAGGTGAAACTTCTAACCCTCACACAATCGAGAAACCTGTCGAACCTATGCCTAAGATACCAAAAGGTGTCTTCAAGAAAGCATTGCACAATCCTAACACTAGGGCTACAAACAATTACTCTGTAGTTGAATATTTATCCCAAACCCCTTGTGCGATGTCAGCTTTGGAGGTTCTACAGAGTTGTCCCACCCAGCGAGATGCACTCTTAACAGCCTTAGGTAGTATGGATTCATCGAGCCTTATGGTGAAGTTTAATTTGTCTGATGTCAAAATTCGCCTATCGAATCATGTGGCTTTGTCAATAGATGTCATCCATGGTGGAAAAACCATTGGAAGGTCAGTTGTTGACGAAGGTGCTTCCACATGTGTCATGTCTTTATCTTGCTGGAAGGCTCTTGGATCTCCAGAACTAGTTCCATCGAACACCCTACTTACTGCTTTCGACGGAAGGTCATTTCGTCCACATGGTATCCTACCAGCTTTTGATATTAAGTTGGCAGGGAAGGCAGTGTCTGTTGAAGTAGAGGTGATTGATGCACCATTAGATTGTAACTTGCTTTTGGGGAGAAGTTGGACTTATGCTATGTGTGCAATTGCCTCAGTCGTTCTTTGAGTGGTAGTGTTTCCACAAGAAGGGAAGTTGGTTAATGTTGACCAACTCAGTTTCAATCGAAAGGGCCTTATGGAAACAAATGAGTCCACCGTGTCGTTGGTTGATCAGGTCAAACCTACTTCAAAGAGATTAGGGGCTGGAATGTATTCATCATTAATGGGCACATTCAACATCCTAGCCCCAATAAATTACTTAGGTTCTACCAGTGTAGGGAAGCCTATCACAATGGTTGTCGATAGAACAAATCCTTGGGTTCTTCCTTCCCATTACGAACCTAAAGTGCCCTTATCAGCAGTGGAAGTAGCTTATCAAGCTATCATTAACACCACTATTGATCCTGTTTCGGTTCCTCCTATAGTCTCAGAGGAGCCAGAAGAAGCCTATCTTCCTACTTGGGCAGAGAACTCTTTGTATACTAACGATTGGTTATACATGGTTTTGCCTTCAGACAAAGCCATTTTGGAAGCTATGAGTGGGAGAGATAAGATCTACGAAGATCTTCACCATAGATCCTACTTTCTTCCTGAGTTAAGCAGGATTGAAAATCAAGAGTTCCATGTGAGACTGGAAGGTGATGCTGATATACCGATCAATCCCTTACCAAGCGAGGGAATCTTTGTCGAGGGGAATATGGAAAAAAAATTCGTTACTATCCCTATCAACATCTCTACGAACCCCAACGTTGTGGAAAATGTATACATTGGTGAAAACTATTCTCCGGAGGAGATTGCTATTTATATGACCTTATTTAAGTAGTTTCGCAATGTGTTTTTCTGGTCATATGAGGAGATTCCAGACATAGATCCATCTATAGTCGAACATGAAATATGAATCTATTATGATGCCAAACGAGTTCAACAAAAATTTAAACTATCAATCCGGGTAAAGCGGGAGCCGTTAAGGCTGAAGTGGAAAAGCTGTTGAAAGTTGGTTTTATTTACCTGAACGCTTTGACATAGTGGGTATCCAATCCTGTTCCCGTCGATAAAAAGAAAGGGATGATACGTGTATGTACCAACTTTCACAATTTAAACAAATCTTGTCCTAAGGATAACTACCCCACACCATTCATAGATCAGATCATTGATGCTTGTGCAGGGAGTGAGGTTTTTTCGTTTATGGATGGTTTCTCTGGGTATAATCAGATTCAAATCAAGCTAGAAGACCAACATAAAATGGCTTTCATCTTTCCTTGGGGTACATTTGCGTACAAGAAAATGCATTTCGGATAGAAAAATGAAGGGGCTACCTTTTAGCGGGAAATGAATTTTTCCTTCCATGACATCAAGTCTATTGTCGAACCCTACCTATATGATCTGCTTACGCATTCACGTAAGAGGATCGATCATCCATTTCACTTGCACTTAATTTTTGAATGATGCAGGCATTACAAAATACGCTTGAATCCCCATAAGTTTGTTTTCTGTGTCGAGTCAGGTCAGCTGCTCGGGTTCATAGTTTCTAACAAAGGTATTCAGGGAGATCCTTTGAAAGTTGAGGCCATTGTAAATATGCCTCCTCCTCGTTCCATCAAGAAAATTCAGAGCCTGCAAGGAAAGTATAACTTTCTTCGATGTTTTATCGTGAATTATGCCAAGATCACCAAAGGATTCATGCGCCTGTTGAAGCAGAACACCCCATTTGTATGGGATGAAACTGCACAACTTGTATTCGAGGCATTAAAGAAAGCTTTGTTGTCGGCCCCTTTGTTGCATCTGCCAAGTTACTCTTGTGCTTTTATATTGTATCTGGACACATCTAAGTCGACCATTGGGGTATTGCTAGTCCAGGAAGATGATAAGCTCCAAGAACATGTCTTCTATTATCTTAGCCATGCTTTAGCTGGCCCTGAACTTCGGTACTCCCACGTTGAAAAGTTGGCTTTAGAAGCTGTGTTTGTTCTTCAAAGGTTACGTCACTACATCTTACTAAGGACTACGATAGTAGTGGTGGATTTCAATCCTTTCCAATATGTATTGTCCCGATGCATAGTTGGAGGCAAATTCAACAAATGGATAGTCATTCTCCAGGATTTTGACTTGGATTTTCAATCCACCAAATAGAAAAAATCCTTAGTAGAGCTTATTGCAGAATTTCCAGTGGAAGAAGATGTAGCAATTGAAGAAGAATCATTCCCAGATGAGCACATTTTCTTGATTTCCACCTCTGACCCTTGGTATGGAGATATACTTATCTATCTCTAGACTCTAAAGTGTCCTGCAACCTTTTCGCGGGAAGAACGATGCAAATTATGCTTACATGCAAAAAACTACCTCATCATCGGGGATACTTTATACCGTAGAGGGGCAGACTCTATTTTGCATCAGTGCCTCACCCAGGAAGAGGCCGAGAGTGTCCTAAACGATGCCCATAGCAAACCGTGTGGGGGTCATTTATCAGGGTTAGCAACGGCCAAGAATATTTTACATGTCGGTTATTTCTAGCCCACGATCTTTAAAGATTCTGTGGAAGCCGTTAAGCGTAGTCATCCATGTCCGCTTTACACCAAAAAGATGATGTCGCATCCTGATCCACTATTTATTGTCATCGCAGTGGGCCCCTTCACCAAGTGGGGGATATATTACGTGATGTACAACCCAGTCTCGGTTGGGGGGCACAAATACATCAATGTCATTGTAGATTGCTTTGCAAAGTGGGCACAAGCAATGCCCACCTTCAAGGCTGAGGGGGAAACTACATCTTTTTTCATTTTCAACTAGATTATCGCACGTTTCGGTATTCCTAAACACTGACCATGGTATTCATTCCAAAATAGCAAGATGACTAAATTGGCTACTATGCTATGGTTTAAACAAGAACATTCGTCTTCTTTCTACCTGCAAGTGAATGGTCAAGTCAAGGCAGTCAATAAGACCTTGAAGACTATTCTCAAGCATACTATCAATGCAGCCCGATCAAATTGGCACATCATGTTGTATCCTGCACTTTGGGCTTATCGAACTAATGTGAAAAATGCCACAGGGTTCTCACCTTTCCAACTCATTCACGGGGTGGAAGCAGTAACCCCGGTTGAATGTGAAATCCCATCTTTAAAAATTGCTATTCATGTGTTACCTGACATGACTAAACTAGAAGAACGTTTACTACATTTATAACATCTAGATGAACAACGTAGAGATGTGTTGACTACAAACGAGGCTCATAAAAATAGGGTGAAAAATCAATATGATAAATCGGTCAAACCTAGGATTTTTTCTAGAGGGGAACTTGTCTTGCTCTGGGACTAGGACAAAGAACCCCTACGGGCAAGGAAATTCAAGTCTATGTGGTTAGGACCCTATATTGTATCAAAATTTCTAAAGAAAGGGGCATATGAATTAACTAATTTTGAAGGGAATAAGTTGCCTGAGCCCAGAAATGGGCTCTACCTGAAGAAGTACTATCCTTAGGCTTAACACTTTTTCTTGTATTTTTATTGTATGTAACTTTAAGTACAATAGTTAGTCAGTTTGTGTTCTTATATCATTTGTTGGTTGTGACAGATGTATTCTAAATGGTTCGTAGGTTTTGCAGATGGCACTAGTCATGACACTTGCAACCTGGCTTTAGCCGCATGGGTTACTATACTCACCCTCAGGAAAGCTAGTTGCCTCTGGAGGTGCTTTCCTAGGTCCTGCTACCAATAATATGGCCGAATACAGGGCCGTCATTGAGCATTTATGGGATGCCTTATCACATGGCATCACCCAGTTGGAAGTTAGACTTGACTCTCAACTGGTGGTTTCACAGCTCAATCAAGCTTATCAGGTGTGAAACCCTATTTTATTACATGAGTTTTTGCAAGTTAAGTTATTGGAAAGAAATTTTGATTTTATTACATTTAATCATATTCCAAGAACACAAAATTCATTAACGGATGCATATGCGAACTATATCTTAGATTGGCACTTAACACACATTTTATAAAAAATACATAACAGATACATATTAAGCATGTGTAAATAAACCAGCAATATATGTGTGTGTGTGTGTGTGAATATATGTCCATATAGATAGGTCAAGTTCTTCATCCTCAGATCCAATCATAACTATATAAGTATACAAAAATATACAAAAATTGGATCACAATCTATAAAATGCCCCTAGATCTAATCTTGACCACCTTGGTCATCCTGACCACCCTGTGTAATGTCCCGGTTTTGACCCCGTTACATTAAATGTACATGATGTATATATTGTAATGATCATGGTGTGGAGCTAAAGGCCAAGGCCCCACCATTGATCGGTTATGCTATGTTTTGGATTTAAAAATTGTCACCGATTGAATATCGGGGCATGCGGCACATATTATGTTGGCCATTATGTAAATATGCATCTACAATTAATTAAATGAACACAACCAGCTACGGTCGCAGCAACTAAATCGAATGGGGCATGATTCCTAAGGATAAGGGGGGGGTGAAATATTTAACCTATGGGCCAATGGGGAAAAGCCAAATGTCTATGAGAGAACCCATCAAACTGTCAACTACCTTTCTTGTCTTTTTCCCAATCACTTATTTCTGCCAGAAGGTAGTTGAGTTAGTTAATGCTTGGGGGAAGAGTATAGGCAAAGAAATTCGAATTGGGCAGAGACCCATTTTTGGAAAATCGTGTTCTGACTTCTTTGGCAAGAAAAATGCCCAAAAACGCAGGCCATTCTGTCATGCATTCACATTTTTCAGTTTCCTCACGTTTTGGGAGCAGCTGGAGTTTTTTTCCTGTGTCTTTCCATCCACGATTTTGGCTGTTTGCTTCATTTTTCCCATGGATTGGAGGTCGTTTTTGTAATGCCAGGTACTGGGTTGTCTTCCTCATATTTTTGCAGCTGCTGGTGCATTTTCCATTCACGTTTTTGTGATTTCATATGTTTTGCCATGGCTGTGAAGGGCCATTCACGTTTTTGGCTGTCTCACTGACTTTTGGGTCTCACGCACTGGCTATTTGGGACGTTTTCCCCTACTGTGAGTTGGTTTCCCTGATAAGCTTCAGGCTTGTGTGTTTTCCCCCATGTTGTGAGCCATTTTTGCTATTTCATTGGGGCTGTATAATTCGTTTTCCTGTTTAAGCTGTGAGAGCTGAATTAATTGCCGGAGTGCAATTGTTGGTCTTCGGACTGTATTGGGAGCAAGGGTGTTGGCTTAGTTGCTTGATAAACCTGGTGCTAGAAACCACACAGGCAGAGCTAGAGGGCTGGCCTTCTTCTCCATCACCCCTGAATAGCACTGGAAGGGAATGCAGGGCCTGAGGGACTGTGTAGCAGAGAAGAGACTGATTCCTTGTGTTGGGTGTGGATGGGTGTCTTAGAGGTCAGGCTAGTTCTAGTGTAGGTGTTCTTGGCTCTATAATGAGCTCACCAACTTAGCAAATTGCCTTCTCCAGCTCCTCAATGGCCTGATAAACCCAACTGAGTTGGCTTGGCTGTGTTTTGGTTGTCCTTGGCTATGTGTAAGCCTGCTAGTTCCCTTATTCCTTGGAGAATCATGCCCAGCTCGGGGGTGGCAGCGCTGCTGAGAGATTAAGGAGCATGCTGGCCTATGGTTGGGTGGAACGTTGCAGCGACGTAGCTGGTTGCGGAGCAAGGCGTTCATAAGATAAGTGGTCTGTGTATTTTACCTCTGCAACTATATTTCTATTAATTAAAATGAAATGAACATGTTGGATGAATGCATGTATAAATTTTTGTTATTTTCCGCTGTGTATGATTAATTAAAATGCCTCTGTGTATAATAAATGTTCAATGTGCATGTTTAGGCATTCTGTTTATGAATTTTATTCCTGCATATGTTTATGGGCGGTTAGCCCGGTCGAATCAAGCTCGTAGATCGCGTCCTCTCTGCCGGTCGGAGGCTTGGGGACGTGACACCCTGGTCACCCTGATCATGAGCCTCCTTGGCTTCTTCAGCTATAGCAGCCTCAACGGCCTCTATATAGACAAGTACAACCCTGGCTACCCTTCTCATAAGGCATATCTAGATGGGTGGAATCCCGACAACAAGTTCCTGCATGATGGCAGGGATCTGCTCAATACGAATGGTTGGGACTCTTTGGGTAAGCCTGGCCAGCTTCCCCTCAAGTACCCTCATCACACCCTAATATTCCCCTACCACTGGTTGTACATACATACTAGGATTCCCATCACGATGGATAGGTCCAATATCTACATTTTAAACATTAAATGGATTAAAAACTCTTATACATATGTATATATCTTTATGATAAAAAATTCATAAAAATTTAAAAACTTGAAAAACCAAAATACCTAGCGCTCCCCATACTCCTCTAGGAGGGAGGACAAAGTCATTGTCACCTTGAAAGTGCAAACCAGCATATTGAAATTGCTCTAGTGATGGTAGTTTCCTCCCCCACCATAAGTAGAAATCATCGTCGTACACGCTCTGAACTGATCCACCACCGCCCTGGCGAAGGAAAATCTCTCCCCACCAAGTTAGTCTAGGCTGACGAGGAGAGAAGGCTGGAAGTGGTACCGCAGGGCTGATTGCAGGCACTCTCTCAAAAAAGAAATCCACCAATACACTAGAATATCCAAATTTCTTTCGCCGGCCTCTCTTGCAGTCAGAGAGTTGTTTTTTCATTATCGGAATTATTCCCGAGCACCAGTCAAACATAGTTCTCTGTAGGCACTCTACATCGATTCTCATTTGGTTTTGAGTAGCAAGATGGAGAAATGATGATCCTACAACCCTCACTATAGTACTTACCAGCACCTGCAACAGAAAGTTACTAATATGTACAATAGGGATGCATGATCCATTTTTCTGACTATCGGGCGTGCAGTAAGTCTGTATGTTATCCTGAACACTCATGGGGTCACCACCCTTTCTAGTACCCTCGAGGTTGACAGGTGTAACCTGTCTAGACAAACCCGTAATGAAGTATAGGTCTTCCAGTGCCACCTCCAAAATTTCACCTTGAAGGTCAAAGGTCTCAAGGTCATGATCCAAGTAGCCAATCAAAAACTCTAGCAAACGGACATTGGCCTACATAGGTGAAGTACAAAAGAACTTTAATAACCCACTTTTCCACAACGCTTTCACAGTGGGGGAAATTTGGAGTGCCTCTCGGTCCATATCTTCATGTTCCCGCTCCCTCCACTCCAACACCATGTTTTAACCTACCCATGAAATCATTATCAAACATTAAAATTTATCAAAACAATTTGATTTTGGCCTTAACTTTCTTTTTCCTATGTCGCGCAGTACACGCGAATATTTTTTTAGACAGGTCGCGTATGACACGCGGGTTTCCTTCGGGAAAGTAGCATGTAAAACACGTGTACGCGACTGTGTAAGTTGCCTACCCGTGTGTACAACGCGGCCCCCTTAAGACAGGATTAAAACATCCAAATTTGCATAAAATTGAAAATGTAAACGGTTAAAATGGAAGATAATGAATAGTTATCTTACCTAGCACTTGCGGAATCGAAAATCATCCACTGGTTTGTTCACACCGAGTGTTTGAATTCAGAGGTAAAAATTGTTTATATTGGGTAAAAATATGAAATGGTATTTTTAATTTCTATTTTTGGACTATATATATAAATAAATTCAAATTGTGGGTTTTTTAACCTATAGTTTTCAAAGTCTATTATAATCAAACTAATGCCATGTCATGTTTTCCTAATGCAACAGGTCCGAGGTCACTTAAAGTTGTTATTCACTCATATAGGATAGGATTTTGGTCATTTATATGCATTTTTTCATCTATACCTAATCCGTTTTAACCCTAGGGTCACTACTTTGACCACGGACTATGGCGTTTAACCATTATTACCTTTTCTATACCATTGTTATTCCATGGATAGGGATTTCTTTCCATGAGTACCCTAGTTTAGAACACATTTTTGTCTTTTGGTACTCAAGACGTATTTGTCATAGGTTCAGGGGAGCCTTCTTAGCTATTTTTCACGCCAAATCGAGCCTAATTTTGGTCTCTTTTTACAAGCTATCCCCTTTATAATGCTCCCCGCCCTTATAGAGTTTCTTTAGGCCCAGGTCTAACTCCTCAAAATAAACTTGATTGTAAAGTAAACTTGTCCATTCAGATTTGTTAAGAATATGTGAATGGGCATCCACATTGGTGGTAGGTTATCACATTCTTGGACCATGTGGAATAACACGAGAAAGGAAGACTCTCTTTTCTACGGAATTGAGAAGAGTATTCTCAGGTATAGGTTTATCGCTTTTCCGGACCTGAGTAACTAAATTTACAGAAAAGGAGCGCCTGGTATGAGCTTAGTTTTCTCTTTTTCATGCTCTGGACCTAAACATGAAAAAGATTTCGAGTGCACTTGTATCCTTTTTCATGCTCATTAAACACTAAAGAACAAAGCATCGAGTTTACTGTTGTAATCCCCATTTCTCGTAACCAAATGGATCTTTCTGAGTGATCTTGCTTTCCTTCACACTCGTAAAACTCAAGTTATAAGCTGCTTTTGAAGGAGCGTTGGGTAGGTGGTAATTTAACTTTTTTCGGACCTCCCTGACTAAGTACGAAAAAGGTGTGCCTTACTTATTCGGAAGCTAAGAGAGTTCTTTTGTGGTATGTTTTATACTTTTCCGGCCTCAAGAGACTAAATTGGATGAAAAACCACCCCCTTGGAGTCTTCTTCGATGTTTTCAGACTCTCTAAACATGAAAACACCAACGAGTATGTACTAGTTCAGGCTCGTAAAATCCACGAATCAGTGACATTATCAAGCATTATTCTCTACCCTCTTCAAGCTTGTCAAAAATGAAGAGAGACTCAAGTTGACTTTTCTGGACTCGTTAAAATTTAACAAGAAAGATAAGGAAGAAGTATTATTTTTGGCTTACAGACGGTGGCAGCATGTCCTCCTTGAACATAGCACTTCTAAACTTTCTGATACTCATGTCTTAGTGTACACTTTCAGCTCAGCTATTACTTCGAGTTTCTTACTCCTCCACTTGTCCTTTATTCATGGGGAATCTGATCATGTCTCCTACATGACAGATAAGTTTAGTTTACAAACTACCTTGGTTCATCTCTGTGTCGTGCTCACTATTCAAGGATTTATCCCTGCATCTGATTATTATCCCAATTCCATCATTATCCTATATGAGTATCATTTGTGTCTACCTTCTCGTATCCAGTTCCTAGTCACTCTTGTGATCTGTTGGAGGATCTATTTCCTTGCTCATCACAATATGGTTTCTCATTAGCACTTCCTAAAGACGAAGACCTAGAGTTTTGACGATGGTAACTTAGGTTTCACTATCACTATTGATGAACTCCTTTGCTTCAGTTTGTCAGTTTCACCTATTGGTTGACAATATATTGAGTTCTTTCCATTTTTGAATTCAACATATATATTCACATGGTAAGGATTGTACCGGTTCCCTTGGATTTTGATGAAGACCTTAGGTTCACATTAATAACGTAAGTTGCGCAAGACTATGTTATGATCAATTACACAACTTCCAGATTTTGAAGACTCATCATTGTATATTGTGGCTTCGATCCACCTTTCTAATATACATGGTCTTGTACCCGTATCATATGATGTAATCAAATATTGTTGAAAAGAGCTAGTGTTCCAGTATATCGAACATGGCATCCTTAGATAAATATTTTGTATATGACATTGATATGTATTTGTTTCAGGTACTCCCTTTGCTACATTGGACTTCTAAGTTCTCCAAGATAAAGAGTGTAATGTGCTTTGGCCATCGCTTCCCTCTGACGCCACACATTAGGGGGCATCCATTACCAGCCAAAATGGAACTTCTCTGTTCGGGTGTTGACATTCATTATGTCAGTACACAAAAGGACAATTACAATTGAAGTGGCCAAAACACTATAGATGTGCATGACCTTTGATACATGATCTCCAGACCAGCCTGATATATTTTTATTCTAAGTTTTGGGTTACACACGCGACTATGTGCATTGCAACTCGCGTGTCACACGCGACTATGTGCATTGCAACCCGCGTGTACATTGTATACACGAGCTCCCTTTGAGCAACAAGCGTGTCATACGCTACTTGCCTATATAAACACTCGCGTGTACCTTAATTCGACATTAAAAAATATAAATCATGCTCAGATGAGATTAGATGGGCCCTAATCCATAACTATCCCAGCTGTCTCAACCATCCTAACCTTCGAAACCACTCTATTTCCCAATGTATAAATAAATGCCTTGGGATGGGGCTAATCAATAAAAAATTTGGAAAGGAAAGTTGTGTTGCTGGTATACCTTCAGAGTCTTGGAGCAGCAAAACTCAAAGTCCTCGGTTGCAGAGGAGTCCTTGTGTCAGAAGTTGGGTTGTATTCTCACCTATTCACTATTTGTTAATAAAGAGAATTCTTCTTCCAATATTTGTATTGTGCATTTCTGATGTATATTGGTTAATGAATCATGTCATTTATATAATTAATATGTTTTTCATCTAACCTCTGATATATATATGTATGAGATATTGCTTGAATAATTGGCTCTTTGCAGGTGAAGAGAAGCATCCCTAGAAGCTTTGGAGAAGGTTGAAGTGAGAGAAGACCAAGCTTGGATCAATCGTCGTAAAATGGGTAATCCAAACTCTCTTCCTATTCTCATTTCAATTGCTATAAAAGCTGATTGACTGCAAGTATAATAGTAATTTGGTAACCCCAGACCTTAGGTTACAAGGGTGTATTGTCCTGTAAAACAGGGATGTACCTTGTGCCCCCAATATTCACATGTCTAGGGTGAGTTCCACGAACAAGAACACTAGTATTAGGCCTAGGACGTGTGTGTGAAGGTACTCCCACCGCAGGGGTGGAAGGTGCAATATGGCTACTACCAAACCTCTCCGCATGGAAAGGAATGGAAGTGCCCCCATGCCCAGCATGAGGGTCAACACCTGATCCGACATTGGGTGTCAGACCAGTCTCGAGAAGGTCTGGCATGCCATACCTAAATGTACTGGTGCTATTGGGTGCATGGTGAGTGTCACCGCTCAAATTCTGTGACCAATACCGGCAGTCTGCATTTATGTAGTCTAGAAATTGTGATAATACATCATGTGATGTCCCAGCCACAGCATGGTTGGGTATCTCTATAGTCCCATACATACTCGAAGGTGCAACCTCCCACACGGGAGGTGGAGAAGATGGATGCTCCAAGATCTCAGACGTATGACTCATGGTGAGATCTATGTGTGAATCAAAGCGAGTATCAGTCCGCCCGGACGGTCTAGTTCTCTTCTGTGAAGGAGGAGGAGACGTAGAAGGCAGAAGACCTACTAAACGACGAGAACGACAGGGTGCCGCACTCGAATCCAAAATTACTCAACAAAAATAAAAGACCCAAACTAACTACGCAACCCTAAGCAATATAGTGTACAGAGAGCACACTCCTAACAAAATATACAACCAAAATACAAGCAAAGCAAGGGGAGGATATGTGAGCTCTCGAATGCAGCAAGTATGTCTCACCTAGGAGAGGCTTGAGACTCCCATACACTACAAGAGGAGGTATGTAACCAACTATAGTGGACCTCAGCTTCAACGCATAAAGCGACAGTGTTGTCTTACCCCTACCTAGCCAGGACACTCACAGAATAACCTCTGCAAGTACCCCCTGTGAGACATAGGTAAGGTAACTAATGTCACCCCAATATAACTAATGCATAGGAGGATAGTCACAGGTGGGATCAATCGTATGGGAAGGGTAGCAAAGCTTGAAGCTCGAAAGCACCAACCGGTACCTGAAAATCCCCCAGATACGAATACAATCCTGGAAATATCTTCGATGCTCACAGAAAGTGGCCAAGGGATATCCCAACCACAATCGGGTATGTTGCGTCGTGCTTAACTCTTATGTAAGAGGAGCCTCCTGAGAAACTTATACCAAGGATTTCTCTCTCTCACCTGGACAGACACCTACTTGTTTCATTTAGTAGTCTTGGAGAATTGACTCACAATGAACTATTCCAAGACTCCAAAACCTAATCTTGTTGATGAACCCTATAAAAAAAATTGTGTAATTCATTTTAATTAAGCGTTGATTTTAATGGCTGTGATTACTCAAAGGGAAATGGCCGTGAAACTAATGATATTATGACTCAACAATGAAATAAATATGCACACCTAACAAACAATTCCAAGTGCAATTTTGTCTAAATGAAAAAACGGGGTATGCCACTACATGAGATGCATGTCTTTCCTTCAAATGATAATGCAATCATTCCTAAATAAAAACCTGACTATAACTTCAGTAAGAAAACCTAATGCAAGTACCATGCAAGTGCAAAAATGCATAAGTATGCAAAAATAAAATATTTTTGTATTTTCAAAATAAATGAGATGTAAAAGGATAAAAACGACTCTACTACTCTCACGCCCTGCAACCACTCACAAACAAAAGCCAACCAAAGCACCAAGATAAAAGAAATCTAATGCACTAATCCCAAAACAAAAAAGGAAGAAATGAATGACAAGAACAAAACCTAACTAAAAATCAATCAAAAAGGGTCTCTGGTCAAAAACAGAGGTTGTATACAGACACCAACAGCACCCAAGAAGACTCATCAATACTCAAAATTCACCCAGCAACTCCCAATCATCCAAATAAATCTCAAAACATAGGCATACGCAACTGTTCACAGAAAACCTGCGTACATACGCGGGAATTCAGGAGAAAACCTCATGTATATGCAACAGTGAAGCAAATACTCACGTATAGGAAGAAAAAGAGGGCAAAATGATAAGCCAAGGTCAAAATTACTCCTACAGGACACTACTGGGTAAACATACCTCCAGACCTGACACAGAAATAGAGAAATAAAGAGCAATTCAAGTACATTGTGCGCCCAATTCCCAAAGAAAAAACAACAAGGAACATCCCCAGCGGAGTCACCAATTCTGTTACAGAGAGAAAATTCATATGGCTTGGGGGTACCACAACATACAGTATGACACCAAAAATCAATCATTTCCAATATGCAAGAGCAATAAAAACATCTAAAACTAAGGGATATTAATCGTACCTTGTTCTAGACAGTTGATGTAGATCCCTGTTGAGCTTTTCCAACACGCTTGCATTCACAATTTGCTCTCAACAATAGCAAACAAGACAAGCATGATATGCATATTAATGTGTTAGAGCTACTCTAGCATATATAATCTACCATGTATAAGCAAATAAATACTTCCATGGATACAATATTCATATTTATGCACATGTATTGGATAGGAAATGGATATTTCTATTAATAAATTAGAGATATAATAGTGACAAACTCTGATCGGCACTTCTACGAAACAAAGAAACCAAGTCCTCCAGCTAGGCCTCCAACACTTCAATCCTCCATCTCTCAATGTCAAGCTCACAAAGAAAAGGAAAGATTGGGAATAGCGGCATTATGTGCTCCAAAGGGACGAAGGGATGCAGACTCAAGCATAAGCAAACGAGGAAACAATGGACTATAGTTTCCTTACTCTTCAATTTCTCCTCCTTCAATGTATCCAAGAGTCCCAATATATAGCACTCCAAAGAGGTAAGGGAGGATTGAGTCTGAACGTTCTCAAGGCATATGGAAGGCCAAGAGTCAAGTTATTCGGACTACTATGAGGAAAACTCCAAAAATATTTGTCTTCGTGCACACTTCACGATGTACACGGGTTTGAGCTCAAAAGTTGTGTATACACGCGAGTATGGCTTTTAAAAGTCGTGTATAGGTATAAACAGGTGATTTTGGGGATAATATTGGAACATCAAAGTATAATATAGGTAAATGGGGTCCAAATAGTCTGCATATGGACATAGAAGGCCACAAAGGTGTGATATACCAAGTGTGGTAAAATCAGCTATAACAGATGCCCCCTAATGTGTGAGGTCGGAGGGGTAACATGATGGTCAGAATACATTATATAATCCATCCCAGAAGTGGAGTAATGAATACCCAGGTGGAAGAAAAAGCCACTCATTAGCACAATACAATAATTAATCTCTGCATGTGACTGCAAATACATATAGCAGTCTTGAATACATAAGAGTACAATGGCCATGAATAGGCATAATATACAAATTTCATGTGTGGTCATCACCATGTACAATATACAATGAATCAATATCTCCATAGTGGATGAAGATATCTGATATACACTGAAATCTGATCATGAGAGCTGACATCTCATGAATACTGGCACGATCAAAGAGGTAGCATATATGGAATGCCATGAAGCTGAAAGGTATTCTACACAAACCGATACGAGTACATGTCCTACCTTGTGAATAAAGGTGTCAAGGTTGAACATGGTAGTCCATCGTCTGATTACCGGTCATTCATGTATAACGTTAATAGACGCGAGATAACCCACCGATAATGATAATGGGAATCAAGGTACATCAATATAACAAGTGTGAATAGATGTGTTGAGGTCGAACACTTGAAAGAATCCATCGATCAGGGGACATTTATGTATTCCCAGAAATGTCGATGGCGAGAGATCCTACCACTGATGGTTGTAAGTCTCAATGCACTCAAAGGACTCTAGAATCCTATTCCAGAATAAATGATCTGAAGTCGATGGAATGGAATCCATTAGAAGGAGGGCATTAAGGCATCCACCATCAGCCAACATGAGGTACTCAGCAATGTTGTATAATGTGGAATAACTTGAACAAGATGTGCACGAACCAGTAACTGTACTGGGAATTGTCGACATGCAAAGTCAAGATAACTGAGGAATGGCCGACTCAGGCTTCAATTTACTTCGAACAAGAGCATAAGGTGAATGGTGACTGAAGGTAGGCAGCATGGACTCTATATGAAAACTGGGACATCTCTATGATACAGGAGGCATCCACAAAGGCTCCATAGGGACTGCAAGCATAACCAGATGGTGGAGATAAACTCAGAGTAGTGAGTACATCTCCTAAATCCAAACTAATAACCCAACCAATGGATGTGATATGTAGTGCTCTGTTCGAAGGAAACACGACCGACTGCTGCCAAAGCCAATATCATTTCCCATCCGGATTTTTATGTTTGTTTTTTTGGGTACTTTTTCAGAGGTTGAAAATCTTGAAAAAGAATAAAATTGTTGTCTAGTTCATGGCTAGGAGGAGACGAGTGTCACAAGCAATCAAACTAGTTCCAAGCAGTGGAACATACCTATGATTAATGCAGGGAAGCATTTGCAGGATGAGGACACTCGAGGGAAGGTATCCTCTCGGTAAAGGGTGATCAAGCTACAAAGGATATGTAAAAAGGATCTGCTTTGATGGAATTGAGACAAGCCCGAGCTACATCGCTTATAACTTTGAAGCAGGGAGCCGACATAAAGCTCAATAAGGCAAGCAAAACTCATGAAATTCAATTACAACTTGATATATAAGGGAGTCCCTATGGGGAATTCCCAGCATAAAGTTCAAGAGGAGTATGAAGCTCTTCCTCAAGGACATGGCGGGACTACAAGGGACTCCTAAAACCTAAAGGAGAAATCTCAGCATGGGTACCAAATGCAAAATAGGATCTAACTATGGCACCCATGTATAGGAAGGCTCTACCATTCACATAATATCACTTCTAACAACAACATGAAGGTTCTGTGACATTATGGAATGGGTTCGTACCTATGGTTTAAGATGAAACAGTCATAAGGCCATGCAAAATGCAAGCGAATGTGAAATCCTAACCTATATGCCAATTCAAACATTATACATGTGATAAGCATTAACGGATCAAAGACTCAGTCAAAAACCGCTCAAATAAGCCCCCTACAACACAATATTAGGCCAAACATTCCAAAAATGGTCCAACTATAGAAAAGTGGGTAAAAATTCCAAAAAAAATCTATAAAATAGTAAAAAAAACATTTTCACCGTACCATTTGGAAATTTACCCCACATAGTGTGTTTGAACCAAAAAATTGAGAAGATGATTCCGAGAGCCTCGGTCCACGAAATCACACACCGTCTGGATCAGGTAGATTATCATGCCATTCTCATTTATTTTGATTCTTAGTGGTCAAATTTTTATTTTAGGCCATCCCAAAATAGGCATTTTCGGCCCACACAAAAATCAGCTGATTTTTGGCGTATAGGGCTCAACATACATAGAAAAATCTTTGATACCCACGTATAAGGTCGTGTTTGAAATTTTCAAAGGCAAAAACTAATGAAACTTTGAATTTCTTGTGCAAGATGGTTCTTGAGTGGAGAGAACATGAGCATGAAGATGTTGACATGGACGTGCAAGTTGATTTAATGGCTCAACAAGAATTGAGGGCTTGTGGTTTGTATAAATTCAGGCATCTTGGTAGATCGAGGGAAAAACCAAGACTACTCCAAATGTTGGTATACTATTGGGATCTTGATACGGAGACATTCTAGTTGGATGGGATGCCCCTCGGCCTTGAGGTTGAGGATATCTATTTCATTACGGGACTATCCAGCAAAGGGGAAGTGGTGAACCTACGAGCTCATGGAATAGGAAGCAGCCTCACCATAGAGGAATACATTGTTGTTTATTTCCTCCTGGATATGGAAATGTTTGGGAGCCAAATCCCAATGAACTTGATCCAGAACCTAGGGCTAAAGGCCATACTGTTGGCACTTGGCAGGATTGCGGGGTTAGCATCCCTCCACCAGGATTCTAGGTCATTGATGTTCTATGTGGTGTAGTGTATGTGGCCTACCATTTATGATTGGAGTACCTCATTGTTAAGCAACATGAAACAACAACTGACAAACTGCGAGATGGGAAGGGTAAGAAACTTTGGCTTCGGAAGCATCTTGAGTGCTTTCTTCTTTTAGCATGTGTCAGGGCTAATCCCAAGAGTTGAGATTACCCCTCACGATGCTCGGGATCTAGCTCAATTGCACTGGGATAAAGTTATGCGAATACTAAGAGGGGGGCGAGTGGACAACCCCTACCCATCAAACTTCTTTCTCTCGTGGCATAGGAAAATCAGTGACATAGATGACCCTAATATGCCCATCCCACCAGGATCCGAATATGAAGAGATAGGTAACAATCCCGAATCAAACTTGTTTTTTGAATCAATAAAAAAAATTATGCTTTTTT
This sequence comes from Pseudotsuga menziesii, assembly GCA_001517045.1. Taxonomy (NCBI): domain Eukaryota; kingdom Viridiplantae; phylum Streptophyta; class Pinopsida; order Pinales; family Pinaceae; genus Pseudotsuga; species Pseudotsuga menziesii. Next base: position 15,331 of record LPNX011229324.1, on the reverse strand, counting down.
ATATACAAAATCAAAAAGACATGTTTTTGGTGTGATAACATATAGTGAGACTTGGTCGTATACATGTAGATGTGGGTCTTAGATGGCCAGATGATTTCCCTCGTCATCAATAGAGGGGGAGAGGTGACGACATTGTAGGTGTGGATGTGGAGTGTACGCTCCAAAACATCCATACTAACTTCATTAGGCTGACACACTGAGTACCCATGGCACAAGTCAAGGACTTGCCTGAGGCCATGCAGCGACAGGTGGCGGGAGTGCCATGAGCATGGGTTCGCTTATTCTGATGACTAGCTAGAGTTGTCGTGTGTTATCATGACCAACACCCTCCACTGGCTCAAAATCCTAGATGTACTTTTTTTGTTATGACGATCGTGTAGTATATTTTTTTGGCTCAAAATCCCCAATTTTGTATATGACATTATGCATTATGACACCACATTGTTGGACTTACATTTTAATGAAAAATACTTATGATGATCGGCTATTTTATTTACATGTGTAAATGTGTTTGTGAATATTTTATCGTCTGTGAAACAAATGCCAATCTAGTACATAATTTGCAAATGAATCAGCAACTTGATTAAAATTTCTTGTAATATTGATGTATGTTATGTTCTCAAATTGTCATTCTAGCAACCTTACTCGCAAGAACCTTCGTAACAAAGTCAGATCCCTAACATGATACAAGCCATTTAACTGTGAGACCACTAACTGTGAATCAAGACGTACCTCAAAAGAGTGAATACCATGAGAGATGGCATCACGTAACAACTCAATCACATCACTATACTCAGCAATATTGTTCGATGAATTTCATAGACAGACACCTCCTGAAGACAATACTTGACTCGTAGGAGTATAAATCACCCAAGCAGCCAAAGCTGAGTTTTGAGTGTGGCAGCTAGCACCATCAGCAAATCCTACATAAACCGAAGACTCCATCGACATCTGCCACAAGAAACGGAAGCAAGTCAATGAACTCGATCACCACAAGAAAGACCAAAACTAAGCTATGCAAATGTACAATAATATACAAACTATCAGCCTCGGCTAAGAATCGTGCATAGTAATTTTTAAGATATAGCCCATTTCTAGGCTCCGCAAAGGCCGTCCCTTCATAATTGACTAACTCATAGTTGCCTTTCTCTATTACTCACTTGATCATGTAAGGCTCGTGCCACATAGGGTTAAACTTTCCTACCCACAATGATTCCTTAGCTTGATCCCATAAAAGGACCAAGTCACCCTCACTAAACTTCTGAGGATGGACATACTTATCATACTGGACTTTAACGCGACGCTTATTGATCTCAAGAGCCACTAAAGCATCTCGACGTTGCTCATAAAGTTGATCCAAGTGGACCAAATACTCTTCTAATGCAGAAGTCTCTGGTGAAAGCTACACGGCTAGCTTCAAAGAAGGGATTTCACACTCAACCGATAAAATCAACTCCACCCCATGCACAAGCTAATATGGAGAAAAGTCAATGGCAGTCTTGACCGCAGTTCGATAAGCCCACAAAGCAGGATATAACATGATATGCCAATTGGTCTTGCTTTGTGTGATGGTTCATTTGAGAATGGACTTAAGTGATTTATTCACTACTTCAACCTGTCCATTCGCTTGAGGATAGTAAGAGGAGGGATGCTCTTGCTTATATCCTAACTTCAAAGACAACTCGACCATCATCTTATTTTGGAAGTGCCTACCATGGTCATTGACAAGCTCCTTCGAGATACCAAACTGGGTGATAATCTGATTGAATACGAAATGTGTGACTGTCTCACCGTCGGCTTTAATAGTGGGCATAGCCTCTACCCATTTCGTGAAACAATCAACATCCACTATAATGTGATGATTCCCCTAGCCGAAGCTGGTTTGCAATCCATAAAATCGACCCCCCACTTAGTGAAGGGACCGGTGGTGATAATCGGATTCAAAGGGGCAGGATGCGAGTGCATGTTCCATGCAAACACTTAGCAAGGGTGGCACCACATGACCCCATTAACACAATATTGAAAGATGGACGGCCAAAAATATCCCTCCCTCAAAATATTTTGAGTTGTAGAAATTCCAGATAAATGACCACCACACGCCCCTCCGTGGCAATCATTCAACACAACCTCAGCCTCTTCATGAGTTAAGCACTGACGAAAAGTGGAATCAAACCAACGGCGGTACAAAGTGTTATCCACAATGAGGTAATTCTTGGCTACATGATGTAGTCGTCGACGCTCATCTCATGAGAGGTGAGAAGGAACCATCAAGGTTTGCAAGTAAACAATAATGTCCCCATGCCATGGGTCCGCAGTCAAAATGAGAAAAATGTGCTCATCAACGAAAGAGTCCTCATGAACCTCTCCCTAATCCAAACTAGGAAAATTAGATATGAGCTCAACAAATATTAAAGACTTATTCGACTTTGCCAAAACAAACTCAAGATCAAATTCTTGAAAAATCACAATCCATTTATTGTACTTTCCCCTTATCATCCTTCTGGTGAGGATGAACTGAAATGGATTAATGTGAGCCACAACAAAATTTTGGCAAGAAGGACATAATGCCTCAAACGCTGGACCGCATGGACGGTAGCTAAGGCTAACTTATCGACATGAGTATAACGAAGTTCCGCATCAATAAGGTTTCGACTAATATAATAGATGACATGCTCATGAAGCTCCTCATCCTCTTGAACCAAGACCATACCAATCGTCTCTTGAGACATGGGCACATATATCAAAAATTCATGGCTATAGTCGAGTGGACTAAGCACGGGGGCTGATGCTAAGGCTCTCCTCAAAGCATCGAAAGACTCCTTGGCTCATTCATCCCACATAAACGGTGTGTCTTTCTTCAACAAATGCATGAATCCTTTAGTCAAATTGGAAAAATTGACCACGAATCTTCACAAGAAGTTTTCCATTCATTGCAAACATTGAAGATGTCTAATATTACGCGGGGGAGACAACTGAAGTATTGCCTCAACCTTCAAAGGGTTGACCTAATACCCTCCTTGGAAATAATGAACCCTAGTAAGCGACCAACCTTCACGCAAAAGATGCACTTATGAGGATTTAACCGAATTTGATAATGGTGGCATCTTTCAAAAACCAAACACAAATGATAAGAATGATGCACCCTCATACGAGAGTGAGCAGCTAAGTCATCCAAATAAACTTCATTTATGCTTTTAAGATCGTGAAAGGCGAAGGTCATAACCAGTTTAAAAGTAGCTCCAGCATTTTTAAGGTCGAAGGGCATCTTCCGATATGAAAACGTACCCCAAGGATAAATGAAAGCAAAATTATGTTGGTCCTGAGGTTTAATCTGGATCTAATTATATCCTGAAAAGCCATCCATAAAGGAGAAAACCTCGCTCCCCGCACACTCATCCATAATCTGATCAATAAATGGTGTGGGTAAGTTATCCTTAGGACAGGCTTGATTCAAGTCTCTGAAATCAATGCATAGACGGATCGTTCCCTGCTTCTTATCCACCGGAATAGGGTTTGACACCCATTCCATTAAGGGAACGGGATAGATGAAGCCAGGTTTGAGAAATTTCTCTATCTCTACCTTAATAGCGGGTGTTTTCTAAGGATTCATCGCACACAAACATTGTCGAACAGGTTTAGCATCCGGATAGGTTTTAATTTCATGTTCGACAATACGAGGGTCAATTCCCGACATATCCTCATACGACCAAGCGAACACATATCAAAATTCTTTAAAGAGCTCGGTGTATTCTCTAACCACATCAAGGGAACAATCCACCTCAATGTATACATTTTCAACCTTTCCAGGAACATGATAAATGTTGATAGGTATAGTTGGTGACAAGTTGGCCATGTTCTCGTCAGTATACTTGCTAGGAGAGCCTAATGGGACCACCGACCTACCAAATTTCTCGCTAAAGATCGCCCTATAGTCACCACACTCTATATCATCAAGCTTAGGAAGAAAGTAGGATTTATGATGCAACTCTCCCCAAGGTAGTTCTACACCAGACATAGCTTTGAGAATAGCCTCATCTGTTGGAAAAATGTCATCGAAGCAGTCATGAGAGTGAGATGACGGAACCACCCAAGTAGGAAGTGCATAAGGGTCCTCCTCCTTTGTCTAGGAAGAGGAAGGACTAGAATCTATAACAAAATAAATATTAACTTGATAAGCCACCAATGGTGTAGACAATGGCATGTCCTTCTCGGCAGGTATAGAATCTTCACCCCAAGTACTCGGAGAAGGAAGATTCCAAGGATCCTCCATATGTGAAGTGAAAAAAGGAACTGAACTCAATGATGTCGAAGCCTTACCAGGATTGGAACCTATCATAATAACGGGCATGGCACAATTAAAAGTTCCCATCAATGAAGGATACATGCCCACCCCAACATTCTCAGTTGTTGGCTGAGAATGATCAATAACTTGGATAGAAGCGCCCAACGATGCTTTCGAACTAGAATTATCAAAAGATCTCTGATCGATCATAACAATCTTCCCATCCAAAGGAAAACAAACAACCCGAAATATGGATGACATGGTCGCTTGCATGTTATAAATCTAGTTCCATCCCAGTAAAATATTATAGTCGAGGGGCGTATCAACCACCTCAACCTCGATCGCAACTGTCTTCCCCTCCAATTGAGGTCTGGACCTCAACGAAAGGAAGTATACCGTGCGGCCAAAAATATCTTTCATCAAACGCATTCAACATGGCTCCAGACTTAGACAACGTAGGAAAACCCAAACTCTTCAAACATGCTAAAGACATCATGGAAGTCGCGGCGCCTACATCAATCACTATGCGCTTGATGGTGTTGTTTAGACACTCTACATGAACCAAAAGGGACACATAGTAAGGAAATAGAGGATGGACTCCATGAGTTTTAAATTTAATCACTGAAGGAGAGCTTCCATCATCCACCCCAAGAGTAGACAAGTCTGAAGAACATCTAAAGCAGACATTACACAAGCAATCTAGCCCAAATCCTCGACAATGGAATAGTTTTGTGCAGCTCGAGCATTAGGATTGTGCCTTGAACGCTTTAAGAATCCCTTAGGAATGTGAGGTGGAGCTTTAGGCTTGTCACTAGGATTTTCAATATGAAAATGACTCTCAGGTGGAGCAGGTTCTTTCCCTAGGTCAGGTTGCGATTTACCATAATATTTAGCACGCATCACAACATTTTCAAAAGACATCATGTTGATGCAACCATGGCCACTACCGGATTTCGGCGGGTTTTGACCCCCACCAGGCTCCACGGTCCTCAAGTTCATATTTTGGTTTTGTGGTAAAGGATCCGTCAACACAGCTGGGCTCTATGCGATGAACTTCGAGACATCTTCAATCCGAGGGCACAAGTGAGTGAGGTGATCATCCCTGCAAATCTTACAAGGAAATTTAACCTTATGTTTAGTTTTATTGACACCCTACCATTATTATTGTTCTTGTCATTATTAGAATTTTCATTCCTATTCCCACCCTTTCGATTGTTTTTACCTTTCTTATTATTATGTCCAGGTTGCTGGTTACCTTTCTGGTTCGTCGATTACATTGAAAGTACATCTGTCATTTGGGTGGGATGAGACAAAGATGTAGCTTGTCCCGACATAGGTTGGTTAATAGTTAAGTTATTCATTTGATTTGTAACCAAGTCTATGTTGGACATACCATGAACATAGAGAGGGGGGGTGAATCTGTGTGTGCAGTCTTTATTACTTTTTCAACTTTAATAATCAATAACTTATTCAATGTTATGCATTATCACATTATCATTATATCATCATCAGCATTGTTATCATCATCATATCATCATCATCACATAGAAATCATAACAACACAATACAAAAGATTTTTACGTGGAATCCCAAGTCCTGGGGGGGAACCACGGAAGCCTTTTTTAAACAGTTTTCAGAAATAACTGGAAGGAGGAAACAACCCCCTTATTACAAAGACTTCAATTTTCCAACTTCAACTAGATGGAGGCTACGACCACCTGATTTACAGGCTTCAACCTGAAGGAAGCTACCACTCCCTAGTTTTTCGACTTCAACCGGAAGGAGGCTATGACCTCCTTTCCTTGCCTCGTCCTCCCACCCTAATAAGAAGATAGAAACTGCTAAACCACAACTGTACTAATCCTGTGGTCCTACTAATAAACACATGTACTACACTGCACAATCTGTACCACACTGCACAACCTATACCACACTGCTCAACCTATACCACACTACAAAACCTGTACCACACTGCTCAACCTGTACCACACTACACAACCTATACCACACATCTCAACATGTACCACACTACATAACCTGTACCATACTGCACAACCACTGCTACTACTAACCACTACTCATCATCTGATCACTATCCATTGTATCACACTGCTCGTCAACCTCTATAATGAACCTGTCAAATCAAGTTGTACCAATTAAATTGTTTCTTACATCAACCCACTCAGTCGATCAAAGTCTTCAGACCAAACTAACTCCACCTGGGTCAAACCAACTACTCATACAACTCAACCAATCTGAGTCAAACCAACTGCACATAAGGCAACTTATGCCAATCTTTCTCAATTGTACCAAGATGCTTGTGTACATGTGCCAAATCAATCATATACTTGTGTTACCCTAATCAAGTGCTTTGACAGTCAACCAACCCTTCTTGATTGGCCTAGTTCATCAAGTAAGAGACACATTTGAGCAACCGAGAGACTTCACATACTTTCAACCAAACTTTGTCCAGACACATTCAACTCAATGACACCACAACCAACCTCAATCACAGCCAAGGAATACTTGACAGTTAAACATGATATACTTCAACCAAATAACCTCAACCAAGAAGATAAAAGACTTAACCAACTATGTCAAACTCAATCAATATCATAAGCTCCTAGACACAAAAGGATTTTTCAGTCTACTCAAATCAAGTCAACAAATCAAACAAATATCAAGCAAATAGTCACTTACAACACTGTCAAAGGTTGTCATTAACAATCAATAACAATCCAACTCCACTTAGGTCAAAGACACAATGATCAACACCTATCAAACTAGTTTTCAAAGAAAACATTTAGGTTGATCAAAGAAACAACTCGCAATATCTACTACTTACATGTCAACTTCCCATCCAATACTACACTTATACAACAATCAAAATGCCAAGATCTATGCCAACAGCATTCAAGATAATCATCAAGATCACATTAAGATATATGTCAAGATAACCATCACCATAGACTCCATAACATATTGAATTACTTCAAAGAGATATAGCAATATATATCCTCACATACTAAGATCAAAGAGGAACTCTATCCATGAGAGACATGTTCCATTACAAGAGAAATCATGAAGCATGAACCATACCTTATTGAAGATCACAAGATGAAGAAAAAATACAAAAACTAAAAGAAACTATATATCCTATCATCACATATCCCTCGTAACAATCTTTCCAACGAGCCAAAAAATTTGTAATTCTGAATCCATGTGAGAAAGTTATGCCAATTTTAGTGAAGATACCCAGAAATTTTTCTGTCACAAAATTTCGCACTTTTCTCTAAGAGGTGCGAAATTCCTAAGTGAATTGATGATGAGCAAATGAATGTTTGATATTCTACTTATATAGTTTGTGGATAAAAATTATTACCTTGGGCCGACATGCAATTCAAAATTACAAATAATTAAATTCTTGTTTGTTTGGTCGGCTCATCCAAAAATGTGGGGTGCCCGAACTTCAAAAATTCATATCTCTTCAACCGTAAGGAGTTATAATATGCTCCACATATCAATGGGAATGTATTGATGAGAAATATCTCCCTACGATGGGTTTATTTGCAAATTCTTGGTCTAATACCCTTACATTCTTCAATATGTCCATGACGTCAAAAACCCCACACATGAGGATGCCAAAGACCATACCACCAACTACAAGAGTTTCAAAGTAGTCTTCGACATATCAAGGCACGTAGGTGGGATCTACCTCTGTGTACATCCCAATAGCCATATAACCACAAATAGGACCATACATCATCATGTTTCAAGATCTCCATATCATTAAAAACATATCTAATGGTTCCACTATATATATCCATCACTATAAGAGTACCAACACCCCAAAAGAGGGGTACAGATACCTCACCATTAGTTTGCAACACCTTATGGGCTTCATATGCATGATCATAAGGCTACTAAATGGAAATGACCATATAGAGTCCAAAGAACATCAAACCACCATATATGTGGGTTCAAGACCTAAACTTTAGAGGACACCAAGCACCCCATAATAATGGGTTCCAACATACCATCATAAGTGTGGGTTCCAAGACCTAAGTCTCCACATGTAACAGGATCAATATCTAAGCTTGTGGACTCAAGGACCCCACAAGAACTTAACAAACTCAAGACTATCCAATGCAAACAATGGGATTCACCATCAACACATCAAGAACTTTACACACATGAACCACATCATCCATCCAATAACCAATCAAGAGACCAAAACAAGTACAAGCACAACAAGCAGCACAAATACTAGTAACCAAATATCAACCATGAGTAAGGAACTCGATAATGGACTCAAATGGGACCAAGATGCAACTTAGGGGCACCTGAGGAAGTCAAGGGGTAACTAGGGCTTTTTTCATTGTTCCAAGGCCTCTAAGGGCTTCAAGCTTGGGCTTGGACAAGGTCAAAAGGGCTCCTCTTAAACAAACAACCACAAACTAAACACTAACCCTCAGGGGCTCCACAGGGGGCACCAAGGACTCAACAGTTGGAATCAATGACCAGACACCATTGGCATCAATGACAACTTATTCAACATTCTGCAAGTTTAGCACCTGCGGAGCCAACAATGCCATTGGCATGTGGCCCATCCTTGAAATTAGGGTCGAAATTGGATCTAGGTGTGTCCGGTATGATCTCGTACAAGAGCCTATATTGAGCATAAATCAAATCTAACTGCTTAGCTCAAAAGATATCTTGTTCCTCATTCTGCATTTCGGATGTGGAAACATCCTTCGCTATATATGGCAATAAAGACTTGAGGATCAACCTCTTCCATCTACGCCACTCTTGAATGTGATCAGAGATATGGGTGGCTTTATCTTGTCGAAATGTCGACAGGAGTTCAGTACCAGCATCGTAATGCATGGGTAGCTAGAAGTGATTGAGAAAGGTCATAGCTAAGTCATTAAACATCGTATAAGTACCCCAAGGCAACACTATATACCACTTCGCCGCATGAGTCATGAGGGTGCATTGAAATAGTCTTAAATGAACCGAATCATGATTCAGTCAGTTCGAAGAGCACCACAGGTGGAAAGTCATAACGTGCTCACCAGGGTCTTCACCAGTATTACCTTCAAACTTTGGAATGTCCGAAGGAATCTTGGCGGGAACGACCGTCCATCTTGGGTCATGAGATAGCAAATCATTAGTCAATCTCAATAAGTCAAGTAAATTCAATGGAAGGGAGCCTAGGTTGAGACATTTGGTTCCATGCTCCCTGATAAGACTGGTTCACATAGGTCTGATTGTTATAAACACCATGGCCTTGGCCAGTGGGATAGTATCCTCCTCATGTTTGACCCATATAAGGCTGCATGGGAATATGATAGTTCGGATTACCTTGAGACCGGGATGCTACGAAGCCATAGTTATAAGATTTATAAGCGGGTTGATACCTGGACCCATAAGTTGTATAAGTTTGTCCATAAGATGCTCCATAAGACACTCCATCAGATGGTCCATAGGATGACACATATCTTCCTGACACATGAGGATGCACATAGCCTTGTGACACTACGATGTGAGCATACGCAGGACAAACATGGCTAACGGTAGTACTCCAGCCTGAAGGACCATGAGAGTTAGGAGGAGGATGTGTCATCAAAAATGCATTTGAAGGAACTCGTGTTGAAGACGATCGAATATGGGAAGGGATGTAACTTTTGCCCCCAATATTCACATGTCTAGGGTTAGTTCCACGAACAGGAACACCAATACTAGGCCTAGGACATGTGTGTGAAGGTACTCCCACCGTAGGGGTGGAAGGTGCAATATGACTACTACCAAACCTCTCCACATGGAAAGGAATGGATGTTCCCCCAAGAGCAGCACTAGGGTAAACACTCGATCCGACATTGGGTGTCGAATTAGTCTCAGGAAGGTTTGGAATGCCATACCTAAATGTATTGGTGATAGTGGATGCATGGTGAGTCTCACCGCTGGGATTATGTGACCAATACCAGCAGTCTACGTTTATGTAGTCTGGAAATTGTGATAATACATCATGTCATGTCCTAGCCACAAGGTGGTCGGGTAGCTCCGGATTCCCATAAGTACTTGAAGGTGCAACCTCCCATACGAGAGGTGGAGAAGAGGGATGCTCCAAGATCTCAGACGTATGACTCATGGTGAGATCTGTGTGTGAATCAAAGTGAGTATCAGTTTGCCCGGACTATCTGGTTCTCTTCCGTGAAGGAGGACGAGATGTAGGAGGCAGAAGACTTGCTAAACAACGAGAAAAATGGGGTGTCACACCTAGATCCATGATGACTCAACAAAATTAAAAGACTCAAACTAACTACGCAACCCTAAGAAATCTAGCATACACAGAGCACACTCCTAAGAAAATCTACAGCCAAAATACAAGCAAACCAAGGGGAGTATATGTGAGATCCCGAATGCAGCAAGTATGTCTTGCTTAGGAGAGGCTTGAGACTCCCATACACTACAAGCAGAGGTATGTAACCAATTATAGTGGACCTCAGCTTCAACACATAAAGATATTGTGTTTTTCGACCCCTACCTGGCCAGGACACTCACAGAATAACCTCTGCAAATACCCCCTATGATAGCTAGGTAAGGCAACTAAGGTCACCCCAATATAACCAATGCTCAGGCAGATAGTCGCAGGAAGGATCGACCATATCGGCAGGGTCGCAAATATCGAAGCTCAAAAGCACCATCCAGTACCTCAAAAGCCCCCAAATACAAATACGATCCTGTAAATATATTCGGCACTCACTAAAAGTGGCCAAGGGTTGTCCCAACCACAATCGTGTACGTTGCCTCATGCTTAACTTCTATGTAAGAGGAGCCTCCTGAGAAACACTAATTATACCAAGGATTTCTCTCTCTCACCTGGACAGACACCTACTTGTTTCGTTTAGTAGTCTTAGAGAATTGACTCACAATGAACTATTCCAAGACTCTAAAACCTAATCTTGTTGATGAACCCTTTAAAAGAAAATTGTGTAATTCATTTTAATTAAGCGTTGATTTTAATGGTTGTGATTACTCAAAGGGAAATGGTCGTGAAACTAATGATATTATGACTCAGCAGTGAAATAAATGTGTACACCTAACAAACAATTCCAAGTGCATTTTTGTCTAAATGAAAAACCTAATGCAAGTACCATGCAAGTGCAAAAATGCATAAGTATGAAAAAATAAAATACTTTTGTATTTTCAAAATAAATGAGATGTAAAAGCAGCAAAAAGTCTCTACTACTCTCAGACCCTGCAACCACTCACACACAGCAGCCAAGCAAGGCACCAAGGTAAAATAAATCTAATGCACTAATCCCAAAACAAAAAAGGAAGAAATGAATGACAAGAACAAAATCTAATTAAAAATAAATCAAAAAGGGTTTCTGGTCAGAAATAGAGGTTGTATACAGACACCCACAGCACCTAAGAAGACTCATCAATACTCAAAATTCACCCAGAAACTTCCAATCATCCAAATAAATCTCAAAATAGAGGCATACGCGACTGTTCGCAGAAAACCTGCGTACATACACGAGAATTCAAGAGAAAATCGCATGTATACACAATTGTAAAGAAAATACTCACATACAGGAAGAAAAAGAGGGAAAATGATAATCCAAGGTCAAAATTACTCCTACAGGACACTACGGGGTAAACATACCTCTAGACCCGACACAGAAACATAGAAATAAAGAGAAATTCAAGCACATTGTGCACCCAATCCCCAAAGAAAAAACAACTAGGAACATCCCTAGCGGAGTCACCAATTCTGTTCAGAGAGAAACTTCCTATGTCTTGGAGGTACCACAACAGACAGTATGACACCAGAAATCAATCCTTTCCAATATGAAAGAGCAATAAAAACATCTAACACTAAGGGATATGAATCGTACCTTGTTCCGGACGGTTGATGTAGATCCCCGTTGAGCTTTTCCAACATGCTTGCATTCACAATCTGCTCTCAACAACAACAAACAAGACAAGCATGATATACATATTAATGTGTTAGAGATACTCTAGTATATACAATCAACCATGTATAAGCAAATAAATACATCCATGGATACAATATTCATATTTATGCACATGTATTGGACAGGAAATGGACATTTCTATTAATAAATCAAAGATACAATAGTGACGAACTCTGTTGGCACTTCTGTGAACCAGAGAAACCGAGTCCTCCACCTAGGCCTCCACCACTTCAATCCTCCATCTCTCAATGGCAAGTTCCCAAAGCAAAGGAAATCTTGGGAAGAGCAGCACTATGTGCTCCAAAGGGACAAAGGGATGCAGACTCAAGCATAAGCAAATGAGGCAACAATGGACTATAGTTTCCTTACTCTTCAATTTCTCCTCCTTCAATGTATCCAAGAGGTCCAATATGTAGCACTCCAAAGAGGTAATGGAGGGTCGACTATGAGCGTTCTCAAGGAATATGGAAGTCTAAGAGTCAAGTTATTCGGACTACTATGAGGAAAAATCCAAAAATATTTGTCTTCATGCACACTTCCCGATGTACGTGGGTTTGAGCTCAAAAGTTGCATATACACATGAATATGGCTTTAAAAGTCGTGTATTGGTATAAACAGGTGGTTTTTGGGAATAGTCTTGGAACATCAAAGTATAATATAGTTGAATGGGGTCCAAAGAGTTTACATCGGGACATGGAAGGCCATAAAGGTGTGATCTACCAAGTGTGGTAAAATCAGCTACAACAGGTTCAATGATAATAATAATATGGTTTAAGAACATTTTGGATGGTTACATAGTAAGCAAACTATGGTTTCATAATATTTGTTTTTAATGAAGACAATATTTGTTTTTAAATCTATTATTAATTCTATTCCTGCTATCACTCAATTTAAACACTATGTTGTTATGTTTTATGCATAAAATTATTTTCTTTGGAAAAACGTAATATTGTTTTAAGACAATGTTTTTTCTTTTTCATTAAATCCTGCAACTGTTCTTTTTTCACATAGTTGTTACCACTTTTTTTCTCATCATTATATATCATTAATAAGGTTGTGCTCTTATTAAAAGTTTATATGTACAAGTAAAATTTCTAGAGATTTTTGTTTTCACATTATAACATTTTAAAAACTAACATGGCATTAAAAATATCAGTTTAAACTGGATTCTAACTAAACCACAATAATCATTGTTTTCGATCTTTTCAAAGTTTTCAAAATATATTTAAGAGGTAGTAGTATTGTGGTGATTTTTCAAACTTTTAAAAATGTTTTATGATTTTAAAATATTGATTCTTATTGTAAACCATGCACAATAATTAATACTTCACCCTAGACTTATCAAATTTCACATTTCAAGGCACTCTATCACACTAACGACTCAACCTCTTATCATTCTCTCATCACCATCATATACAAAAATATTAAAACCATAAATATTAAAACATTCAATTATTATAACTATATTGAAACATTACTATCATGTTGAAAATGGAGCTAGGGTTGCTTAAAGCGTTTTAAACATATTCTCCATTTGCTGGGGAAAAACAAAAAAAACCTGCAAATAATATATCACTTCTCCATTTGTTGTTATGAAAAATATATTAACCATTTAATGCAAATAATACTTGATCTATCCAGATAATTGATAATTCCTGATATGATACAAATATTACCTACCAATTCACTGCAACAATATTATCATTTTCAGTGGATCCATAGACTGCAACAATATTAATGACCTAATACAAACATTAACTTCCCGCCCGATCACTGCAACAATATTATCATTTCTGATGCTTCCAGAGACTACAAGAATATGCATGAATACATGCGTCATCCAGTGCAAGAATTAATTTTTGGGGATATGGAACTAATTTGTGCAGGTAACAAATTGATTTGCATAGGTAATAAGAGTATTAATAGAGTGCCATAACAATATGATATTAATTACCACAAATATTACCTGCACAATCAAATATATGAAGTGATACCCCTCTGTAACATGATAATATATGGCAACCTACCTTTCAACTACACATATTATGTTGAAGACATTATTTTAACGACAAAATGGGTGAGTATTGGATTCGATAGAGGGAAAGGGTTTTCACCTTGAGAGATTTGATCCCTCTCGATGCTTGGTAGAGCCACCTTTAAGATGGATATATGTTGGTTTATCTTTATCAAGTATGCTTATGTTTATGCATGTGTATGTTAACTTGAGACTATATTTATGTATATGAGTGATGTTATTTATGTTTATGTTTATGTTTATGAGTGTATACATGTTATTTATATTATGTTCATGCTTATGTCATCAATTATACAATTTACAATTTTACAATTGGAAGTTAGAAGTTTAGGATTAGAACCTACAAGTTACCTACTTTTAGAAGTTACAAGTTTATTGTATGTCCATGTTCAATGTTTATGTTATTTTTTCTTATATTCATTTGTCATTTACAATTCATTATGTCAATTACAATTTACAAGTCACAACTATAATTGCATGTGCTAATGTAACATTTAAATACAATTTCACAATACCGGCTCATAATTCATTATGTTAGCTACAATTAACAATAACAATAAGAGTTACAATTTACAATCAGCAATTACAATTACAATCGCAAATTAAAAATTACAATATACAAATTTCTACAAGTCACAATCTAAGACTTGTAATTTACAATATACAATCTACAATTATAATTATAATTACAAATTACAAATTTTCACAATTACAAATTACAATTGTACAATTACTCTTTAAAAATTTACTAATTTGACATGTACAAATTACAACTTACAATGTCACAATACCATCTTACAACTATCGGTAATGTTGCACTATAGCTTGGGAGGGATGTTATGAGTTAACATGGAAAGTTATGGACACATGGCAGCGTTGTGTGACTTCAGAGCATAGGGGTCAAAGCAGTGGGGGATACCGCATCAAAGGGTTATAACCACTTATACTATGAAACGAGAACTATATACTATGAACGAGAACTCTACCCATAAAAACGATGATTTTTGCAAAAAAAACACCAAAAACACC
>LPNX011229309.1:109854-112249 GCA_001517045.1 Pseudotsuga menziesii | reverse complement strand
CAAGGTTCTTACACCGGATGGGAGAAGGCTCCAGGAGCCGCAACGGCGGAGGAGTGCCAGAAGAGGGGGAGCGGAAACACGGGCGTCGTAGGTGATCGGACGGCGGAGAGAAGTGGATCGGACGACAGACTACTCTGCCACCCGCAACGGCGGACGGAACGCAGGCTACAAAAAAGGCGACGGAGGCCAAATAAGGCGGAGTTCGGGTGTCGGGTGAAACTCACATCGGGGCCCGACTTTATCTCCCCAGCCGCAACATCGGGTGAACCGGAACTCTGGGGCAAGCGATTCACAACCCGAATCGGGCGTCGGAGAGAAGTGGATCGGACGGAGACTTTGGTCTAAGAGCCGCAACGGCGAGTGATATAAGACTCCACTTCTTCCAAAAGGGGCCCGATCCAAAGGGAAGAATTAACAGCGCTAAGGCTCAAATGAGGCCAAAAACCAAAAATTCGCTAAGGTAAACCTTCACACTCTTAAAAAATGTTAAAACCGATCTCGCGACTCACATTGAACTGAACGCAACCAGCCAACAAGACGGACGCTTAACTTTAAAGCAAAGATACTCAAAGACGCCAAAATTTCAACCTTAGATTCAAGTAAATCAAGATAAGGAGGGGTCCCAGAATTTAAGTGAAAAACTGAAGTCGGGGAAAAGGTTGCGGCAGCAACACCACCATCACCATGAAATGACATTGAAGCTTGATATCTTATCCTGTGTGCTCCTCAACCATGGAAGATGTCCTCAACGCTGCACCTGCATAACAAAAAGAATGATGGAGATGGTGTAGATTGTAAGTATTTCCACAGGCAGGCTCGTGCTCTTGAAAAATAATGTGCGCTAATCGGATTTTTCATAAAAACGCAGTGAAGTTGCTCTCGGACAATGACAATTCACTGTTTTAATAGTCTCAAAACACGCATGCGATTTGTATAACCAAAACGCGTATGCGATTTGTATAAGCAAAATGCGCACGCGATATGTTCAAGCACAGTTAATGGGGTGGGTGCACGGCTAAATGTAATTACAATATCAACTAAAATCATTAGATATAGTGATTTAAAGATTATCATTTAAAAATGTGACATACTTAAATTTTAAAACATGGTGAGGTAATATTCATTTATAAATAATTGAAATAAAAAGATATAGAAAATTTATTTAAACTATTATTGTTTTTATAAGAAAAAGATAAATTTAAACTTTATGTTCCATGACTAGTTATTCATAAATAATTGAAAATAGATTATGAAGTAAGAAGATATACTAAAATCATTTTATATTAGTAATCCAAAATCCAATTTATAAGGAGAAAGTAAACTTAAATAAATTACACACAATGATGATGAATGAGGATGAATGATGATGATGTTCATGATGTTGATGGTGAGGATGATGATGAGGATGATGATGATGTTCATGATGTTGATGGTGAGGATGATGATGAGGATGTTCATGATGTTGATGATGATGAAGATGATGATGATGATGATGATGTTCATGATGTTGATGATGATGAGGATGACGATGATGATGAAGATGATGATGATGATGAATGATGATGATGTTCATGATGTTGATGATGAGGATGATGATGTTCATGATGTTGATGGTGATGATGATGATGAGGATGATGATGATGAATGATGATGTTGTTCATGATGTTGATGGTGATGATGATGATGAGGATGATGATGATGAATGATGATGATGTTCATGATGTTGATGGTGAGGATGATGATGAGGATGATGATGATGAATGATGATGATGTTCATGATGTTGATGGTGAGGATGATGATGAGGATGATGATGATGATGATGTTCATGATGTTGATGATGATGATGATGTTCATGATGTTGATGGTGATGATGATGATGATGATGATGATGTTCACGATGATGAAGGTGATGATGATGATGATGTTCACGATGATGAAGGTGATGATGATGACGATGATGATGATGATGATGAATGATGATGATGTTCATGATGTTGATGATGAGGATGATGATGATGATGATGTTCATGATGTTGATGGTGATGATGATGATGAGGATGATGATGATGAATGATGATGATGTTCATGATGTTGATGGTGATGATGATGATGAGGATGATGATGATGAATGATGATGATGTTCATGATGTTGATGGTGATGATGATGATGAATGAAGATGATGTTCATGATGTTGATGGTGAGGATGATGATGAGGATGATGATGAGGATGATGTTGATGATGTTGATGATGATGATATTCATGATGTTGATGGTGATGATGATGAGGGTGATGATGATGATGTTCACGATGATGATGAAGGTGATGATGATGTTGATGATGATGAGGACGATGATGATGAAGGTGACGATGATGATGAAGGTGACGATGATGA
>LPNX011229309.1:79854-104854 GCA_001517045.1 Pseudotsuga menziesii | reverse complement strand
GTCGTGCACTAGTCCTATATGTTCTCTATATGTATACCGGTTTTTGTAAGTTTATTCCATCATTTAGACACTCAGATGCTGCACCCACAAAAACATATACCTTATAATTTGTCACAAAAATAAAAAGTGCCCATTAAAATTGATCTAACTTTAGATAGTTAATGGCATTTTCAATAGAAAAAAAAAATATTTGGAAAGGTCATTCAATTTCCTACATTTCTTGTTTTTTACTGATCGCAAGATTAATTGTTTAAGTGTCTCAAAATATCCATGCAGGTTGATGGATGTCTATTTTTTCAGTTTTGTATTGCATCTAACAGGCCAAAAGAGACCCTCAACTTCTTGCACAAACCCATCATTAATTTCTATTTTGATAATTAAATCATTATTTCGTGCCATAAAGGTATTACCCCAAAGGCCAAAAATAGCTTTCTAATGGAGGTGTGGATACTTTGATAAAGAAAACGTGTAAGCTTAATACTAATTTTATAAACAAAACTCAAGTAAGTTGAATACTTACATCCTTGTAATATGGGATTCAACATCTTAAATGTAACATTTTGAATATATATATGTATGATGTAAGAGTGTATTTTAAACTTTGAAAAACTATTTGATTTTTTTTAATCCGTCTCATACTTAAGTGCATACATAATTTTGAACACGAACATGGCCAATACATGAATATAAAACGGCTGTATCATATAACTATTTGATTGCATTTTTAAAAATACATGAATATAAAACGGCTGTATCATATAACAATTGATACGTAAAACCTCATAATGCAAACGAGATCATAACGGAGGATTTCAACCTTAAACCAAAAGCATTTAGGCCATATAATTCATTTAGAGATCCAATACCTAAAAATTCATAGAATCTCCTCTTGCAAATATGAAGGATTTAAAACTATACCAAATATATTTTTGAATAAAATTAGTGTTACGTATTATTTTGCCCATGACAGAATTTCATGTTGCCAATGACTTCCAAGTTCCCACTCATAACAGTAAGTGCAAATTTAATTTATATTAGTTTTTTAGGAATAACTAGAGTTGAATTAAAAAGAATATAAAGAATATAAGGAACAAAAAAAAGAATACAAAGTGTCTTCTTTTTTATTGAATAAAAAGAATACAAAGTTCCCACTCATGATATATATATAACTAGAGTTGAATTAAAAAGAATATAAGGAATAAAAAAAAAATACAAAGTGTCTTCTTTTTCATTGTTATTTCTCAACCATATGATCTCTATTAACATGATCCAACCACAAACTATATAGTTATGCTAGTTTATATACATAGTAAAATGTTTAATGTTTAATTGTTAAATAGTTAAATTATTTTAAAATAACACGTTCACTTCAGTGACTTTACGTTCAATATGGCGCTTCAGAGTCAACGAAAAATAACAATAACGTCACTAAATTGAATTTTGTGGTCGACGTGAAAACAACTTCCAAGTTCCGTAATCAAAAAATCCAAAACGATAAAGATATATGAATGCGGTAACATGAAAGAATATACCACCAAAATTCAAAAAGTAAAAATATAATTGTAACAGCAGAATTGGGATACATCTCGAAAATATTCCTCCTTCTTAGCATGCACGATATTTATGGAACTCTTACAAATATTATACACATTATACTGTTTTATTGTTTGACCTGTCTCGGCTCTCATGATCATGTTTTATCGTTTGACCTATCTCGGCTCTCATGATTCTGTTTTATTGTTCCAGCTGTCTCGGCTGATCTCACTTGTTGACAGGAATGCTCTGAAAATTCCTGAAAACATTGTACGGATCAATTGTGCTCTTTACCTTTACAAGTTTATCGTAGTTATGGACATAATATTTCTCACCCCATGACCTGGCTTCATCAACGGTGGCTGTCCCATTCGCAGCTACACCCAGATCAAGATCCAGATAGTTTGCATAAGAAGCCCTGGGAGAACTGGAAACATAAGGAGTCATATAGTCATATAATCCTCGAATCCAAGCGATATACCCTGCATCTTTGGTAGGATCATTCCATGTGACTTGATATTGAATCAAATATAAATTCCCAGCTCGATGAGGGAACGCAATCTGAGAGGACGGTATTTGATCCATTCTCCCCCCGAGAGGATAAAAAATTACATAAGAACTCAGCTCCTCTTCTAGGAATTTCCATGCTCCCTGCAAGGCTGATGGCGATAGAGGGGTTTTCACGACATCCGACTTTGCTTTGAAGTAACTTTTGTTGGCATTATATCTGTTGCGCATTTCTGTTCTGTTGGTGAATGCAGTGAAGGATATTGAATCTATCCAGCTCGTCTCTTTACAGTCGGTGGCGAGCATGCCCATTTCCGGAAAGCTCTTATTCACTGCCTCCAGGAGTTGATCTAGGGGTCCCAGATACATCCCATTGAAGGTCAGCTTAACATCCAGCTGGCCCCCGTTTACTTCGGTACCCGATATGACCGCGCAGATAAACAGATCCTCCTCCAAGGCCGGTGCAATCGACTGCCATTTGTAAACAAGGTTCGTCACCGCATCTCGCCCCGTCCTGTACACGTTGAAGACCGTGACAACGGGAGGGACGCTCACTAGCTGTATTCTCCATGCAACAACGAGGCCCCAGCTGCCTCCGCCACCGCCCCTGAGAGCCCAAAACACGTCTTCTCCCATTGTCTTTCTGTTAAGAAGATTACCTCTGGCGTCAATGAACAGGGCATCGATTATATTATCAGCCGCGATGCCGTGCTTTCTGGAGAGTAAACTCAATCCGCCTCCGCTGAAATGACCGCCGGTGCCAATAGTCGTGCAGACTCCGGCAGGGAAACCGTAGACTGCAGTCTTGTCTGCGATGGCATCGTATAATTGACCGACAGTCGCACCGGCGTCTACCCAAGCCGTTTTAGATGCCATATCGATGTTAATGGCTTCCAAATTCATGAGATCAATGACGACGAACGGAATATCGGATGTATACGAGAGGCCCTCGTAGCTGTGGCCTCCGCTACGAACGCGAATCTCCCAACCATTTTTTATGCAGCAGACCACCGTTTGCTGCACTTGTTGCCTGCTTTGCGGGACAATCAGAACATTGGGCTTGCGCACACTTGGTTCTGTGTAACGTAGGTTCTGCGCAGAATAATTCAACAGCGAATAGTACTGTGAAGAAGAAGAGGCCATGGTTGTGAAATTGGTAATACCATTACCATTCAGACATGATATCAGTTGCCCATCTTGTGCTGATACGGGGGCAGCCAACATGAGCAGCTGGCAGAAAAGAATAGACCATACACTCATCCATTCCAAGTAACCAAGAAACGCCATTTTGGTAATGAAGAACCCTATCATCGTCGGCTCTTTATATATAATCAGACTATAAGAAGAACATAAAGTTTTTAACTCTTCCTCTTCCATGCACGCGCCTTCAAAGTTGACTTCAAAGAAGCCCGATAAAACTCGACAATGCCATATCGTCACGGACTGACGCATTTACTTAGTGTAACATGGAGCCATCTTAAAGTAGTGCATTGACTTGAATATGAGAAACAAGCCTCCTTCAAATATGGTTTTAAGATTTGTTTTGAATATATATTATCTACATACACACGTGCAAGCCGTAGTTTCGTAACAAAATTAAGCACGTCACATTTCATCAAAGTTCTCGAAGTATTGGCTTCACTTATATACCTAGTCCCTAGCAACTTCTTGTTTTTTTATGTGAAGAAATGCTCTTACATTTGGGTTAGGTGACTCCATTATTTATAATCTTTAATTCATGGTTGAGTTAAAAGAATAATGTTTGTTATTAATAAAATAATAAAAATAAAAAATTCAGTTATTCATTAAAATAAATGTGTATCACAAAAACAACTTAATATGGGGAGATGTTGTAATGTTTACACCTAACAAAACAATACAAAATAAAAAATTTAATTATCCGTAAAAACAATTTATGTCAAAAAAACAACACAATATAGGGGAGATGTTGTAATGTCGCTACCTAACAAAATAATAAAAAATAAAAAATTGAATTATCTGCAAAAAAATGTTAACCTTGCACATGGTTTTAAAACCATGTGGAAGACCTCCTAAACAACTTGGTTTTAATAAAATCAATGCCTATATATAGGACACACCAAAGCTCCTTAAATGCAATTCTTGATAAAACCTAAGATTTAGATCTCTGATTTATTTCCTTTCCTTGAAAATCTAATATTTATTTAACATTTTTTTATAAAATAAGCACTTAATTTACTATTATAAACGAATGTAATATTTTTTAACATAATTTTTTTATAAAATAGAGAGTTAATTTATTATTGTAAATAGAAATGCAGTTTTTTTCAAATATTTTATTATTAAAGAGTTGCATGAATTCTAACTGAAAGTAAGGCTAAGGCTAGATTGAAGGGCTGATCTTAATTTCATATAGAAGGTTATATATTCAGGCAGCCCTTCATTGATGAAGGGCTTTCAAAAAGCTCACATTTCAAATGACCGTAATAAATTAATTGTACATTTCATTAAAAACAATGTATTTCAATTAATTAATTTAAGGCACTAAAAAATCAATTATACACAATTATTACATGTACAACCAACTTAACAACAAAAATATTATTTTTTGTATTCTAACAAAGGGAGCTTTAAGACTATAATCTATCTTAAAAAAATTCAAATTCATAAGAATTGATAAGATCTAAATACTGAAAATCTTTCAATACTACCCCTTTCAACCACTTCCCAAAACTCTACACTCTTCATTTTACTACTACCAGCATTCAACCACTTCCCAAAACTCTACAGTGTTGGTTTCAAAAATTCCAATTTTTCCTAAAACTAAAAACAAATGTTTCAACTTCAATCATTCAATGACTCAGATTTATTCCAATAAAATTATAACATTGCATAAAATTATCTCATACATCTAAGAGTTGTAGAGTTATATAACTTTAGGCTCAGCATATTCCATCTTCAAAGGACTTTTGGCCCAAAACAAATAATCAAATTCCAGATTTCAACCCAAACAAACATAATTACCAAACAGGCATAACAGAGAGGAAACAATACATTTTTGGAGTAGTTCTTGAGGGACGTAGGCACGAAAATCACCTTAATTTGTGCCATTGAATTGGAGTAGTTAAGAAGTAATCATATTGGTATTATCAGTGTTTCAAAATATGAACCTAAAGAGCAATATAGGTAAATTTGAGAACCTGATTATTGTAAATTTCGGCTCCAGCTCTAGGAACATCTTAAGGAGAGCCCCGTTGTTGAGGCATGTGAAATCCATGCGCTTCACGACTAGGGATAAACCAATATCTATCGAGGGAAACACCTTGACTCTTTTGCAACCTCTAGCAAAAGCAACAACAAGCTTCTCTCGTTTCTAGAAGGAGGTCTACTTACACAACCATATGTTTGCACTGAATGGGATGAACATGCCAGATTTCGAACTTGACCTTGCTCGTATTTCTCATTCTGTTGGGTGAACTTGGAGTCGAGGGAGAACCATAAAACCAATCGTCGAGGGTGAAGATACCCGGTTTTAGAGTCATAATGGGGCGGCTGGAACAACTCGTTATTCAAAGTAGAGGGGGTAATTGACTGGTCAGATATTACGTATTAAAGAATGTATTTTGCTTATGACTTCTAAAAAGTGGAAATAAAGGCCATGCCTTACTAATTCCAAGGGCTATTTAGCTTGGTGATGGTTCGTAGTGATCGCAACATCAAATCAATGGGAATGGAAAGCAACTCATTCGACCTGCCATTCATATTTTTAACTCCATCTCCAACCATATAAATGATGTTTAACTTTGCTGGTGGACCGAACCCTGAAACAGTTGTAGACCAAAACAAGGTGCCGGAGAGGAGGCACTGGACATGCCCATCTAGCAAGCTCCCTCATGAGCGTTTTGTGGAGGAGATCGAATAGCTTGGGGAGAATCGAGATCTTATTGGTGTTCTGATGTCCCGAATCTGAACCTATCTGCTTGGATGAAGCCATTAATCAAAGTAGTATAATTCACGCTATTGGGCACTATTCCCTTGCCCCTCATGTCCTGCATCAACCCCAGAGCCTTGTCCAACAGACCCACATCAGAGAGCCCCTGAATCAAATTGATGTAGGTAAAAACATATGGGACCATCCCCTTCTCAACCATGAGAATCTGCATTTCTATGGAAAAATCGAGCTCGCTCATTTTACAGAGCCCATCAATCAAAGAAATGTAGATGACAACATCGAGCTCGCAAACTATGGCCACCATCTCGTTCACAAGAACAACAACTTCAGTAAATCTACCTTGCTGACAGAGCCCGTGTAAGTGGCGTTATTGGGAAAGCAGCCACTGATAATCATCTCGTCTAGGAATTCAATTGACAATGCCCCGCCCGATCGCAATGGATCTTCTCATTTAATATGATATGAAATATCTTGGAGGCTGGTATAGGTCAATATCCATGAAGCCATTAATGCGCTTGATGAGTTTTCACTTTTAAATAAATTGATAGTGCGTTTCGATCCTGCCACGATGCCATATGAGGTAGATAGATACTAAGTAAATTTAGATAGAAATCACAAAATTTGTTGATGAGCAATTTTTATCTTAGCCCTTTTTAATGTAATTTTAATTTAAAAGCTCCAATTTTTTATTAAAATGACAAAAATTAAAAACCCCATTTTAAATGACGTGCAAATTTTAAATTCCCCTCCTAGGAGCCCTTTGACGCTCTATGACAGCTTGAATTTTGATCCCTGCTAGTCCCAGCGTGGCAGCCCACCAGTTTCTTATAACAACAAAACAATGAAAAGTAGGATTATAACGAATTTAAAGAAATATAAACCCCATTTTACGCATGGCCGGTCAGAACTGACGACTCCGGCCAGGGTCCACTGAGGCATATTGACTAAAGCAGATTCAAGGCCGAGACGGTGGATTTGCCCGCAAGTTATGTCATCCGTGACGAATGATAATGTTTATGATATATGTGAATCGTGATCCATGTGATAATAATTGACAAAACTATTTTCAAGTTATTTATTAACGTTTTGTTTTGGAGTATTTAATTTTTATTTATTTTTTAATTGTAAAATATTGATTTTAAATTTTTTAATATTCATAAAAATTTAATTTTAAGTTTAATATATATATTATAATATTAATATATTTATTATTTTGATATTATTTCCAAATTATTTAAAAAAATAAAACTTGTAAATTTCTAAATAAAATGTGCAAATACCCGAACAGATTAACCCTGAGTGACTTAAAGTTCTAGAGCCGACTAATCGTTTGTGACATGCATGGAGTCGCCAAGTTCACTTTTACTTTACGACTTCCACGGGGTTTATAAAAAGACACCAAACGCTACACTTTTTCCACACCTTTATTTTTCAACGACCAAAATGTAACATCTCAACCATTATGATATATTTTTAGGAGTAAACTACTTAACCGACCATTTACACCGATTGGCTGGCTCACGTGAGTGGTTACATCCAACGTTGCTGGTCGTTCGATCGGTGCAAATGGTCGGACAAATAGGTCAATCTTATATTTTTATGTGGCTTAGACGTGTTATGTGGTTTATTTATTGCAATTATTTTTTGCTATGGTTGCCCAAATGTGAATCAATGAAGAGTTTCATGGTTATATATATATATATATGGGGTGGGGGACTGATAATGAAATTATTATAATATTTGTGTGTAGGGGTATTCTTAGAGGTTTGAAAATCAAGTTATATTATTAGTTTATTTTATGGTTGATTTTGTTGTGATGATTTAGGTTTCTAAATTTCTTAAATATTAAATGAAAATTTAATATGGTTTTGGATATTAACTAAAAGTTTAAGTGCTTACAGTGTTTTCATGATTTAAAAAACAATTTAATTATAAAGTTTAGTGTTCACAGTATTTTCATGATTTAAAAAACAATTTAATTATAAAGTTTAGTTTATGTGTGTAAGTTATATTAGAACAATTTGATATAATATGTTTTGATCTTTATAGTATTAAGTGGATAGTATATTAGTTTTTATTAGTCACTTATGATGAGTTAATCAATGAGTTTGTAAAAATATTAAAATTGAGTCATAAGAAGAAAATAATTGCTTTTTTAATGTAATGATTTGTTGTTATATTTAGTTGCAGTGAAAATGAATTATGTATTAGAGTAAAAGAGAGAAAAAAGATGACCCCCTAGTAATAAATAGCTTGCTTTAGTGTCTATTGTACTCCATGATTTGATGTTTTATAATTACAATGAAAATGAGCCACATACTAGAGTAAATAAAAGAGAGAAAAAAGGTAACCTTTTAGTAGCTAATCATTTTTTAGTGTCTTTTGTCCTCTTTCATTTGATGTTCTATAATTATAATGAAAATAAGGCACACATTAAAGTAAGGCACATATTAAAGTAGAAAAGAAAAAGAAGATGAATCTCTAGTAACCAATCACTTTCCTTAACATATCACTTCCTTTAACATTTATTGCACCCTCATCCATCTTTATAATGAATATGAGTCATACTATAGCTCCATGGTATGCATATTTTTTTTATATCTTTCATTACACTTAAAAGAAACTAGACATAATGTACTCATTTTTCTATTTTGAAATTCCCTATATACATTTGTAATCATTCTCTCAATAATATACACATCAATATAGATAAAACGAAAATATAGTAAAAAAAAACAACTCAAACATAAAGTTTATATTATTACTATTATAGAAAATAACATTTCATGAAAAAATATATAACAAAGTAACGAGACTAATTAACAACACTCCAAAACACACACACACACATATATATAACAAAAATTTAACACTCTCATTTCTAGAATATAAAGCTATGTTAAGTATTCATTTGTTGTTCACAAACCTTCAATGTATGAGAATTTGACCTCTAGACCTTTTATTCACAACTTACAACACTCAACCACTTCAGCTAGCCTACTGAGCTACACACACACACACACACACACACACACACATGTACATATACATATATATGTATGAGATGTGTTTTCTATAAATATAAAATCAATTGAGTATAATTTTTTTTTGTATATTGATGTCAATGATTACAATGCACAGTAAAAACACTTCTTTAGATGAGATAAATATTAGTAAGCTCTACAAGGAAATGAATAATATCCAACAATAATACACATGGTCGAGGGTTACCAACATTTACGTGTTTCGTTGAAGTAATATTCAAACATTGACATCAACAAATTGATAATGTTGGTAATCTTTGGTATATTTAATGCTGCAAATTTGCTATTGAAACCACAGATCTATCATGTTACAAACTTGTAAATTTCCAAAAAATAAAAATTTCAATATACTCTTTTACACAAGTGAATATTGTAGCATGTAAATTGATCACAACATGAACAGTTTGTCGATTATAATAGCTTATACTTGATTCTTACTGAATTGAACATGTTATATTTTATGTAGTGTTTACATTTGGTTATTGACATCTTTGCCATCGCACCTAAAGGTGATGTTCTTAATGCTTTTTATATTTAAATTTACCATATGGTTTTGTTAGGAGTTTCTTATCCTAAAGGCTATAGTTCTTCCCTATCCATCACGCCCTAATTCTAGCAACTAAAACATGATTCTAGCAACATAGTTTTTTGAAGATGAAAGGTTGGGGGGCTATGATGATAAACACCATAGTCTTGATCCCATTTACCTTGGCATGAAATATTAAAAATTTAAACTATGGTGTAGACCATAGTCCACAAGGTATAACGATTATAAGATTTATGATAAGGTTTGCGAGCTTGTTGAAACGTTAAAATTTGGGGAACTATAGTACACATACCATAGTCTTGGTTTTACACCATGGCATAAACAACTTTGGGGTTTTAACACCATATGGTTTTAGCCATGCGATTTGGGAGGCACAAGCTTTAATATTCATTGGTAACGGAAGTTGGCCTTGGTAATAATTTTTTCCTAGTTGCGAGTTGACATCTTAGCCAAGAATTTAATGGCAAGCTTGCATATGTAAACGAGATTAAATCTCGGCCCTCCATCTGTCATAAAATGATGGAAAGGGTTTTGATAGGTTTAATATGGTTTTACATGTATGAATTTTTTATTGCGTTTTTGTTTTTGGTTTGCAAGTTTTGTGGAAGAAGGATTCGCCTTCCATGGTTGTGCTGTGCAGTTTCTTTTGTTGAAGATTTTACCCAGTAGTTAATGGAAACCCTTTGTTTGCTTCTGAGGTATAGTCTTAATTGGTGTTGATGTCCGCCACAAGGTCACAACATTGCTGGTTTATTGTGAAACGAACATGGACCAATGTTCAAAGGACTTCCATGCCTTTAACCAGGTATGTCAAGTGAACTCAACTTGATTATTTAATAGTTAAAAAAAAATTGTTTTAAGACTCATAGGAAAACACGACCATTGACTTGGGTTTTGGGTTTTAACTGCAGGAAGAGGAGTGATCAGGGTGTCCAGGAGGAGCCGACCCCTGGCCCTCTCTACATTTGGATAAGGTAAAGTGTTTAACTTCAGTCATCATCATTTACAATCTTTATTAAATATTATTAGAATTCTAACTGCATCATGGGTATTGCAGGTTATGGGAAATCCAACGAGGGTGGCCACAAGGTTACCTCCTCTTAGGATTGTTACTTTAAAAAGTAATGGTGAGTATTAAATTCTACGTTGTTAAACATTTATCCTAGTCAATCCTTTCTTTAGCCTGCAGCTGACATTACTTAGCTGTCTGATTTTGTATGTAAAACCTCCCAGCGTGGATACTTCTTGGTCTGCATTGATGGTCCGCTAATAGCCATGAGGTAAAGGTAAATTAAATGGTTAAGTTGTTGGGTTCGTGGGTTGTGTAGAAACAAGGCTGTCATCGAAATTTCGAGATAAGTGGGAATTGTATATTTGTTAAACCCTTATGGCTCTTCATCATCTAGGAAAAAGGGCTTTGTAGCCTCTCTGTTCCATTGTTGTCGTAACTTATTTTTGTATGTGTATGTTATGGTTAAAAGAACTGTGGATGCCATTGTCAATGGACTTATAGCCACTCCTGTTTCAAGTGGAAAATAGAGTTGAGCCCTATAATTTTATTTCAATATTTAAATGTTTTAATACTATCATGTCCCCTCCCCTCATCCAATCGATGGAGAGGACGCGGCTATGTTGTTGCTACTGTCATAATGGGAAATCTAGCCCCATGATCATAATCAAATAAAAATTCATTGAACATAAAAAAAAAAAACATACAAAGATGCATAATGCAATATACAATGGAAACAAATACATTTTATTCAACACATTCATGCTGTTCATAATTCATAAAACTAGCAACATTCATCCTGTTCAAGCATTCAACATGTTCATGATAATTTACAAAGAAAATATAGTTGTAGAGTTAAATACAAGAATATTTATCTTGAGAAGAATCTTCCCCGCAACTAGCTATGTCGCTGCAACGTTCCACCCAACCATAATCCAGTGTGCTCATAAATCTCTTAGCATCACTGCCACCCCCGAGATGGGCA
This sequence comes from Pseudotsuga menziesii, assembly GCA_001517045.1. Classification (NCBI taxonomy): domain Eukaryota; kingdom Viridiplantae; phylum Streptophyta; class Pinopsida; order Pinales; family Pinaceae; genus Pseudotsuga; species Pseudotsuga menziesii. The sequence goes on along the minus strand of LPNX011229309.1, from coordinate 93,298 downwards.
TGATTCCCACAAGGAACTAGGGAACCACAAGCTTACACATAGGAAGACCATACACACACAGTGAAGCCAACAAACATTTGGGTTTCATAAACTGTCCATCCCAACCAATAATCAATTGGGTTTCATAGGCTACTAAGGCAATAAGCCAATAGCATATGTGTTACAGCTGATTTTGACCACACATGGTGAATCACACTTTTATGGCCTTCCATGTCCCTTTGCAGAATCCTTAGACCCCATGGACCATTTTTGTACCTTTGATGTTTCCAAGATCATCCCTAAAAACACGCAAAAATTGCCATATGCGACTTTTAATCCCGTTCTCGCGTATATACACGGATTGGACCCTTAAACTAGCGCACATCGGGATGTGTGCAAAAGGCCAAAATCTTTTGGAGTTTTCCTTGATGTGGATCCGACTCACTTGTCTCTTGGCCTTCCATATGCCTTGAGATAGCTCGGATTCGACCTTTCATTACCCCATTGAAGAGCTATATAAGGAACCCTTTGGATACATTGAAGGCATGAGGAATTGAAGAGCAAGAAAACTATAGTCTATTGTTGCCGGAGCTTATACTTGAGTCTGCATCCCTTTGTCCCTTGGAGCACTTTTGTGTTCTTCTCAAGCTTGCCTTTTGCTTGTGAGCTTGCTATTGAGAGATGGAGGATTGAAGTGGTGGAGGCCCAAGTGGGGTACTTCGTTTCTCCGATTCACAGACGTGCCGACAGAGGTTGTCTCTATTGTAATCTCTGTTTTATATTAATAGAAATATCTTTTCCTGTCCAATAATGTGTATTTGAATGAATACTTGATCCATGGATGATTTCAAATGCTTGTATGTTATTGATTATATATGCTAGAGTAGGTCTAACACAATTATATATAGCATGATTGTCTTGTTTATTGAATGTTGAGGAAGTAATAAGGTTCGAATCGAGATCCTTTAGTGTTAGATATTTGGTTTCTCTTGCATATAGGAAAGGATTGATTTTTGGAGTCAAGCTGTCTGTTGTGGTACCCCAAGCCATAGGAAATCTCCATAATATAATTGGTGACTCCGCTGGGGATTTCCTAGTAGTTGTCCTTTGGGGGTTTTTATCAGCATTCATTGTTCTTAAATTGCTCTGATTTCTCTGTTTCCGAGTCGGGTCTGGGGGCATGTTTTCCTAGTAGTGTCTGATAGGATTGAATTTTGTCTCAGCTTATCTATTTGCCTTCATTTTTATCTATTTTTCTTCATGTACATGAGTTTTTTCCTCACAGTCGTGTGTACACGCAGTTTTTCCTGAGATATCCATGTACATACACAGGTTTTCTGCATATAGTCGCGTATGCCCTGAGTTTTTCCTTTTAAAGGAAGATTGAGTGTTGCTGGGTGAGTTTTGATGATTGTTGATTCTCCTTTGATGCTTCTAGAGTCCGTATACACCTCTGTTTCTGACGAGAGACGCCTTTTAGGGTAATTTTTTTTTAGAATGTTCTTGTCATTGCATTTTTGTTTTTTTTGTTTTGGGATTGGCGCATTAGATCTCTTTTACCTTAGTGCTTTGCATGAGTGCTGTTTAATTGTGCTTGCAGAGTTTGGGGGTGTTAGAGTCATTCTTTTGTTTCATTATCTCATTTTTATTCAAAAAATACAAAAATATTTGCTTTTTTGCATCATTGCACTTTGCATTTTGCATGGTACTTGCACTAGATTTGCTTAGAGAAGTATTAGTCAGGCTCTCATATATTGAATGATTGCATTTGTCATTTGAAGAAAATTTCACATTTCACGTAGTAGCATACCCTATTTTTCATTCGACACAATGCATTTGCATTGATCGTTAGGTGTGCATTTTGCTTCATGTTGCGTCATAACACCATTGGTTGCATGGTCATCTACCTTTTTTGAGTAATAAAGCCAAAGAAAATCAACGCTTAATTAAAATGGAATACACTATTTTATTTGATAGGGTACACCAACAAGATTAAGTTTTAGGGTCTTGGAATAGTTCATTGTGAGTAAATTCTCCAAGACCACTAAACAACAACATGTATGTGTCTGTCCAGGTGAGAGTGTGAAATTCCTTGGTATAATTAGTGTTTCTCAGGATCCTCCTCTTACAAGGGAGTTAAGCATGAGGCAGTGTGAGCGGTTATTGATTGGGATGACCCCTAGTCATAACTGAGTAGTACCAGAGATATTTCTAGGATTGTATTCGTATCTGGGGGCTCTTTCGAGAGTATCGGGCATTGCTACCTTTCCCATACGGTCAATCCCGCCTGTGACTGTCTGCCTGAGCATTGATTATATTGAGGTGACCTTAGTTTCCTTACCTAGGTTATTGAGGGGGTACTTTGCAGGGGTTATTCTGTAGGTGTCCCGGCCAGGTTGGGGTCAGACAGCACAGTCGCTATATGCGTTGAAGCTGAGGGCCACAATAATTGGTTATGAACCTCCGCTTGTTGTGTATGGGAGTCTCAAGCCTCTCCTAGGCGAGACATACCTGCTTCATTCGGGAGCTCACATATCCTACCCTTGTTTGCTTGTGATTGGATTTAGATTATATTGGTATATGCTTTGTGCACACTAGCTTGCTTAGGTTTTGCGTAATTAGAAGAGTCTTTTTCATTTTTTGAGTCATTATGGATTTGGGTGCAACACCTTGTCGTTCTCGTCGTTTAGCAGGACTTCCACCTTCTACATCTCCTCCTCCTTTGGGAGAGAGAAATAGACGGTCCAGGCAGACTACTTCTCACATTGATTCACACACGATGGGAGATCATGAAGATGAAATTCATGAGTTGTATTCTCCACCTCAAGAGGTTGGGGAAGAAGATCCTATTCCTGTATATGATCCTTCACCTGATATACCTACACACTCTAGGTTCGATCCTTCACATGATATACCTACGCACTCGAGGTATGATCCCTCATTCACATGTCGCCGGTATTGGCTTCCAGGCGACGAGACTCATCATGAACCTGCGAGCACTAGTTAAGTTAGTTATGGCATGACTGGTATCCCTGCACATGATCCAGCACATCATGCCGAGTCAGAGTTTTATCCTAGCACTATGCCTGGGGGCATTCCCATTCCTTTCCATGCAGAGAGATTTGGGAGCACGAGTCACATTGCACCCTCCATCCCAGCGGTGGAGGCTACATCACAGGTTCATCCTAGACCTGGTGTTAGTAGAGCTATTAGGATACTAGAACGAAGATGAGTGACGGTAGGGAATACCACTTACATAGTTTCACATGTCACTTCATCCTTTATTCCTAGTTCTTCGAATGTTATTCCTCCCCCTCATTCACGTGGTCCTTCGGGCTGGAATGTTGCTATGAGTCATGTGCGTACTACTGCTACTTGTGTAGTCGTGTCTCAGAGCCAAGTACCTCCTGTTGTCTCGGGAGGTCGTATTCCTACTTCTGGAGGTCATATTCATACTTATGGAGTTTCTCATGGGACATCTTATGGGACCTATCATGGACAACATTATGGACCGCAGTATGTGCATAGTTATTCACCTTATGGGTACGGGTATCGACAACCCACTTACTCCCTGAATTATGGCTTTGTAGCTCCACATAGTCAAGGTACACCACATTATGGTGCTTCCATGTCACCCTACATGGGTCAAACGGGAGGAATATACTATGGCCATGTCCATGGTGGTTATGTTAATCAATCCTATGTGAACCAAAATTATCAGGGAGCGTCTCATAGACCTACTCAACCTAGGCTCCCTTTCCTCGCAACGTTAAATTTTCCTGACATGTCGAGACTAACGAACGATCCGGTATCTTATGACCCGGCTTGGCCAGCTGTCCCTACAAAGTTTCCCTCATACATCCCCAAATTTGAGGGAAAACCAGGAGAAGATCCTAGTGAACATGTTACTACATTTCACCTTTGGTGCTCTTCTAATTCCTTACATGAATATTCGATTCGTTTAAGGCTGTTTCAATGCACCCTCACCGGGCTTGCAACGAAATGGTACATAGAGTTACCTAGGGGAGCATTCACTTTGTTTGATGACCTAGCTATGACTTTTATCAACCACTTCCAGCTACCAGTGCGTTACGACGTTGGTACAGAACTCTTGTTGACATTTCGGCAAGACAAAGCCACACATATCTCGGACCATATCCAAGAGTGGCGTAGACGGAAGAGATTGATTAAAGCCTTCATATCACCGGAGTTTCTCCTCGAGTGGTTCCTTAAATCGTTACTACCTTATATAGCAAAGGATGTTTCTACATCCGGAGTTCAGAATGAGGAACAAGCCATTTTTAGGGTGCAGGAATTGGATTTGATTTATGCTCAATCCGGTTTGTTATATGAGATCATTCCTATCGCTCAGCATTCTAGTTTCGACCCTAAGATAAAACCTGGACCACATGCCGATGGTATTGTTGGTTGTACGAGTACCAAACCTGCAGATTCAGTTGTGAAACAGATCAGTTAATTATCTATCAACCAATCTGCCTCGGGACAAGCCACAACTTCGTCTCAACCCACCCAAACGGTGAATGTTCTTTCGGTGTAATCATCGGACCAGAAGGGTAATCAACAACTCGAAAGGAATAAGAAGAAGGGTAAAAACAATCGTAAGGGTGGGAATAGGAATAAAAATGCCAATTCTAATGACAAGAATGCCAGAAATGATGGGGGGGACAAGTAGTCTAAACGTAAGGTTAAGTTTCCTTGCAATTTGTGTTAGGATGACCACCTCACTCACTTGTGCCCTTGGATAGAAGAAGCCTCGAGGTTCATAGCGCAGGGCCCAACTGTGCTGACCAACCCTTTACCTCATAATCAAAACATGAACTGGAGGACCCATGATCAGTCTAGTGGAGATCAAGAGCCGCTGGAAGCTAGTAATGGTCATGGTTGCATCAATATGATGCGTGCTACTAAGGTTGTGACTCGTGCGAAAGACTATGGTTCGTCACAACCAGACCTTGGAAAGGAACCTGCTCCACCCGGGAGTCCTTTGCGTATTGAAAACCCTGTGGATAAACCTGAAGTTGCACCTCGCATTCCTAAGGGAGTCCTTAAGCGTTCAGGGCACAATCCTAATTCCTGAGCCGCCCAAAAATATTCTGTTGTCGAGGATTTGGGCCACACTCCTTGTGTGATGTCTACCCTCGAAGTACTTCAGATTTGTCCTTCACAAAGGAAGGATTTGCTTTCTGCTCTTGGCGTTAACGATGATAACTCTTTCTCTGTCATCAAATTTTAAACCGTGGGACTACAGCCTCACTTTCCTTACTATGTGTCTCTCTTGATTCATGTATAATGTCTTAATAAGACCGTCAAATGCATTGTGATTGATAAAGGCGTTGCTGTTTCCGTGATGTCTTTGGTGTGTTGGAAGGGTTTGGGTTCCCTCGAGTTGTTTAAATCTACTACCATGTTGACTGCGTTTGATGGTAGATCGTTTTAGCCGCACGACATTCTTCCTTCTCTTAAGGTCCGTTTGGGAGGGAAGACCATCGCGATCAAGGTCGAGGTGGTTGATGCGTCCCTTGACTACAATCTGTTACTGGGTAGGAATTGGATGTACAGTATGAAAGATGTAGCTTCTTCTCTATTTTGAGTTGTATGCTTTCCGTTTAATGGGAAGATAATTACGATTGATCAAATGTCATTCAAGAATCCGTGTGTTACCGCATCTTCAGGAGCTTTTGTCCCGATTGTCGAGCATTCTCAGCCGACAACTGGGAGTGTGGGTGTTGGCATGTATCCATCCCTTATGGGATCCTTTAGTTGTCCTGCGCCTATTCTTATGATCGGGTCTAGTTCCGGTGAGGCTTCATCGCCAGTGCGTTTGGTGTCTTTTCACACCACTCATATGGAAGATCATTGGATTCTTCCTACACCGAGTCCTTCGTGTGAGCCTATCAGAATAGATGTGTTGTTGCCTACAACAATGATAGCATATCAAGCTAATCTTGAATGTGTTGCAGAGCCTAGTCCTTCCTCTTCACAGATGGAGGAGGAGGACCCATATGTGCTGCCTACATGGCCAGTTGAGTCTTCTCATGTTCATGACTGCCCTGATAGTGTTTTTCCATCAGATGAAGCTATTATTGAGGCTATGTCTGGGGTTGAGCCACCTTGGGAAGAGTTGCATCATAGATCTTACTTTCTTCCCAAGCTTGACCATTTAGAGTGTGATAGGGAGATTCTTAGTGAGAGAATTGGTAGTCCCGTGGTTCCATTAAGCTCTCCTGGTCCAATGGCTGATGGAAACATGGAAAATATATATCCTTCCATTCCTATCAATATCTCTCATGATCTTCGCAAGATTGAGAATGTCTATATTGGGGCAGAATGTTCCCATGCTGAGACTCAAGAGTATACCGAGATGTTCAAAGAGTTTCATGACGTATTTTCTTGGTCAAACAAGGAAATGCCAGGTATCAACCCTCTCATTGTTGAACATGAGATTAAAACTTATCCCAATGCTAAGCCTGTTCGACAACTCTTGCGTGTGGTGAATCCTAGAAAAGCACTCGCGATTAAGGATGAGATAGAAAAACTGTTGAATGCTAGTTTTATCTATCCCATTCCCTTGACGGAGTGGGTTTCAAACCCTGTTCTGGTTTATAAGAAATAGGGAACAATCCATATATGCACTGATTTTCGTGACTTGAATCGTGCCTGTCCTAAGGATAATTTTCCCACACCATTTATTGATCAGATTTTGGATGAGTGTGCGGGAAGCAAAGTATTTTCCTTTATGGATGGCTTTTTTGGATACAATCAGATACAGATCAAACCCGAGGACCAACATAAGACTGCATTTATTTGTCCTTGGGGTACCTTTTCATATCAAAAGATGCCTTTCGGCCTTAAAAACACCAGAGCCACTTTTCAGCGGGCTATGACCTTGATCTTCCATGATCTCAAATCGATTATTGAAGTATTTTTGGATGGCCTTGCTGCTCATTCTCGTCAGAGGATGCGTAATTCCTACCATTTGAGATTAGTGTTCGAAAGATGCTGCAATTACTTGGTCAGGTTAAATCCTCATAAATGCATCTTTTGTGTGAAGTCTGGTCGCTTATTAGGGTTCATTGTCTCCAAGGAGGGTATAAGAGTCAACCTATTAAAGGTTGAGGCAATACTTCAATTGTCTCCCCCGGGAAACATTAGACATCTTCAATGTTTGCAAGGCATGGAAAATTTCTTGTGGAGATTCGTAGTTAACTTTGCCAATTTGACTAGAGGCTTTATGCATCTTTTGAAGAAGGACACTACCTTTTCCTGGGATGAGCGAGCCCAAGAGTCCTTTGATGCGCTTAAGCGAGCCTTAGTATCGACCCCGGTGATTAGTCCACCTGACTATAGCCATGACTTTTTACTTTATGTGGCCGTGTCCATGGAGATGATTGGTATGGTTTTGGTTCAGGAGGATGAGGAGCTTCAGGAGCATGAGGAGCTTCAGGAGCATGTCATATATTATTTAAGCTGAAACCTTATAGATGCAGAGATCCGTTATTCCCACGTGGAGAAACTTGCCTGAGCTACCGTTCATGCGGTTCACAGATTGAGACACTATATTCTTCTTCGCTGGACCTTGGTGGTAGCCCATGTCAATCCATTTCAGTTCATCCTCACTAGAAGGATGATAGGGGGAAAGTATAATAAGTGGATTGTCATCTTGTAAGAATTCGATCTCGAGTTTGTTTTGACAAAATTGAAAAAATCGTTGATTTTTGCGGAGCTTATATTTGATTTCCCAAGCGAGGAGGAGGAGGAAGTTTGTGAAGATACATTTGTCGATGAGCACATTTTCCTGATCTCAACTTTGGATCCATGGTATGGGGATATTATCATATATTTACAAACATTGAAGATCCCTACTCACCTTTCATGGGATGAGCTACGACGGTTACGTCATGTATCCAAGAATTACGTCATAGTGGATAACACAATATACCGCCATGGGGTAGATTCCATTTTACGTCGTTGTTTAACTCATGAGGAGGCTGAGCTTGTGCTGAATGATTTCCATGGAGGGGTGTGTGGTAGTCATTTATCTAGGATTTCTACAGCCTAAAATATCTTGAGAGCGGGTTATTTTTGGCCGTCGATCTTTAAATATTGTGTCAATGCGGTCAAGAAGTTCCACCCTTGCCAGGTGTTTGCATGCAATATGTGCTCACATCCTGCCCCGTTACATCCAATTATTACCACCGGTCCCTTCACTAAGTGGGGGCTTGATTTCATGGATTGCAACCCAGCTTTAGCTGGGGGGCATCATCATATCATAGTGGTTGTTGACTATTTCATGAAATGGGCTAAGGCTATGCCCATGGTTAAATCCAACGGTGAGACAGCCGCACATTTCATATTCAACCAGATCATTACTCGGTTCGGTATTTTGAAAGAGCTTGTCACTGACCATGGTAGGCACTTTTAGAATTGGATGGTGGAAGAGTTGGCCTCAAAGTTAGGGTATAAGTAGGAGCATTCCTATTCTTATCACCCTCAAGCAAATGGATAGGTTGAAGCAGTGAACAAATCACTCAAGTCCATTCTCCAACGAACCATCGCACAAAGCAAGACCAATTGGCATATCATGTTATATCCTACTTTGTGGGCTTATAGGACCGTGGTTAAGACTGCCACGGGTTTTTCTTCATATCATCTTGTACATGGAGTGGAGTCTATATTGCTGGTTGAGTGCAAAATCCCTTCTTTGAAGCCAGCCATAGAGCTCTTACCAGACACTTCCCCATTGGAGGAATGTTTGGTCCACTTAGAGCAACTTGATGAGTAGTGCCAAGATGCCTTGGTGGCTCTAGAAGTGAATAAGCGTCGCATTAAGATCCAGTATGATAAATCTCTTCATCCAAGGAAGTTTAGTGAAGGATATTTGGTCCTTTTGTGGGATCAAGCTAAAGAACCCTTGGGGGCAAGAAAGTTTAACCCCATGTGGCATGGTCCTTACGTTGTTAAATGTGTGTTAGAGAAGGGCGTATATGAGTTAGTAGATTATGAGGGGACGGCCTTGGCGGAGCCTAGAAATGGGCTCTATCTTAAAAATTACTATGCATGATTCTCAACTAGGGATGACTATTGTATATTATTGTACAGTATTTTGCATAGTTAGGTTTTTCTTATGGTGATCGGGTTTGTTGATTAGCTTTTGTTTCTTATGGTAAATGTCAATGGAGTATTCCATCTATATAGGATTCATGGATGGTTCTAGCTTCCACACTCAACACTCAGCCTCTGCTGCTTAGGTGATTTATACTCCTACGGGTCAGGTATTGTCTTTAGGAGGCGTATGTTTACGGCCCTCTTCAAACAATGTTGCTGAATATAGTGCCGTTATAGAGCTTCTGTGGGATGCCATTTCACATGGTGTTCTCTCTCTTGAGGCATGTCTTGATTCGCAGTTAGTAGTGTCACATATTAATGGATTATATCATGTTAGGGATCCAAAATTATTACGAAGTTTCTTACGTGTGAGATTGTTAGAACGACAATTTGACAACATAACATATATACATGTTCCAAGAATTTATAATCAAGTTGCTGACTCATATGCTAACTATGTGTTAGATTGGTATTTGATTCATAGACAATAAGCTCATCACAAACATATATTTTTACACATGTAAATAAATAAATCGATCATCATAAAAATTTTTCATTAAACATCCAAAATGTGATAATACATAAGTGTCATAATACAAAAATGGGGCTTCCGAGCCACCAAAATATAAATACACGGTAGTACAAAATGTATCACTCCCAGGTATCTAAGCTTGGGGAGGAGGAGGGGGGTTCTGATCGTGGAATGTCACCACGGCTCTAGCTAGCCGTCGAAATAACCACACCCATGCTCATGGTACACCCACCACTTGACCCTGCATGGCCTCAGGCAGGCCCTCGACTTGCGCCATGGGTACCCTATGTGTCAGCCGCACAAAGTTGGTATGAATGCTTTGAGGTGTCCACTCCGCATCCACACTCATAATGTCATCTCCTCTTCCCCTCCGTCTATGACGAGGGAAACCGTCAGGCCGCCGTGGTCCTACATCTGCATACATATGACAGGATGTCACTATGTGTTGTCACACAAAAATATGTCTTTTGAGTCTATATATATCAAAAAACACAAAAAAATTTAATAATTCAAAAAACTTAAAAAGAGGGTTGGGATTTGTTACCAATGTCATCATATACTGATCCTAGTGGTAGAGCCATGTCGGGATCTCCCCAAAAATCAATACCCGCATAGGGGTAATCATCGATGGCAACTATTTTCCACCGCCACCATGGAAACAAATTAGCTAGATAGGGGTTGGACACCCTACCTCTACCAAGTATGTGCATCGCATCTGCCCAACGTCGTTGGGCCGCATCTCGAACCCCCTGAAGAGGAACGTCAACTCTAGGGCTCAATCCCGGAACACGCTCAAAGAAGAACGTGCTCAGTATACTGCTAAAACCGAAGTTTCGTACCCTTCCCATCTTGCAGTCGCTAAGCTGTTGCTTCATGTTGCTCAATAATGCAATAATCCAATCATAAACTATGGGTCTCATGCACTCCATTGCATAGAACATCAAGGGCCGCGAGGCTTGGTGGAGTAAGGCTAGCCCTGCTATCCTGCCGAGTGTCAGTAGTATGGCCTTTAGGCCTAGAACCTGTATGGAGTTAGTTGGGATCTGACTCCTGACCTTCTCCATGTCTGGATAATAGTATACATCTATATACTCATCTATGGTGAGGCCACCTCTGGGGTCACGAGACCGTAAGTTCACCACTTCTCCCCGTCGGGACAATCAAATAATGAAGCATATGTCCTCCACCTCTATAGTGAGGGACATCCCGTCGATATGGAAAGACTCCGAGTTAGGATCCCAGTAGTCTACTAGCATTTGCAGTAGTATTGGCTTGGCCCTTAAGCCACCAAGACACCAAAACTTGTAGATCCCGCATGCACAAAGAGCTTGTTGTGCCATTAGATTGCCCCGTACTTCTGCTTCTACATCCCCGTGCTCTCGTTCCCTCCATTCTAGTAACATCCTGCACATTCAATTTGATTTTTGGTTATTAGTTGTCTCAGAAAAACTTAAACGTGGCCGCATACGCGACTGCTTTCTAAACAACCACGTATGTACGCGACTTTGATGCATTTTTCCGCGTATAGCTAGCCCTACACCCAAAAAAATCCTTGATTTCCACATGGGCCATGGCGCATAATTAAGAATGGCCTAGAAATCGATTTTCACCATGGAAATTTGAAAAATTTACATGCAAATGAAAGAGCAGGGCATGGGAAGTTACCTGGAAAAAACGGTGTCAGATTCCGCCGGTTGAAACTCCTGGAATTCGCGTTTGAAGTTCTGAGCTCAATTGGGTAAAATTTTCAAATGTTATATAATGTTTTGAATTTTTTACTATTTATAGAAATTTTTCAAATTTTTACCCACTTTCTATAGTTTTGGACCGTTTCTGACCCTTTTGGACCATTTTTGACTAATATGATGATGTAGGAGACCGTTTTGAGCACCATTTTGACCATTGGTTTGTCCTATTCGTGTCAATTTCAGGTATGATGTTTAAACTGGCATATAGGTTAGATTTCACCTCCATTTGCATTTTGCACGACCTTATGATCGTTTCATTATAACCTTAGGTATGAACCCATTCTATCATGTCACGAACCTTCTTACTGTTTTAGAAGTGACATGGAGTGAATGGTAGAGTTTGAACTTACATGGGTGCCCTAGTTAGCTCCTTATTTGCATTTTGCGCCCATGTCGACACTTTGTCCTTTAGGGTGCGGGAGTCCATTGTATAGTATCGCCATGACATTTTGCAAGAGCCTCATACTCATATTGATCTTTCGCTGGCTTATTTCCCCACGACTCCCTTATGTCAAGTTGTAATTGCATTATCATGAGATTTTCCTGCCTCATTGAGCCTTATGCCGGCTTCCCTAACTTTGAGTATCAGCAATACAGCCTGAGCTTGTCTCATGTCTTGTGAAAACCCCAATTTTTCACAAAAAATTAAAATTTTGAGATAACATAAAATGTTTACAGTTGCAGTTAGATACCTGCTAGCAGCTAATAAAAGAAATGAAACAGAAAATAAAAGTATCCATTAACTTTAACACATATAGATTTATGCTGTTTTAATTTTGATATGTGATGTAAGTAATCTGTATTCGAATATTTAGCTGTATTGATGGTTTGAATGTCAAGTAGGTGAGGATTCATTTTCTAGCTGGGGCTTACTAGCGATTGCTAACGTATTTGGATTTATGGATTTTTACAGGCTTGACAGGTAAATTTTTGACTCAGTAAAAGTTTATTAATGCGTTAAACTAGATATACTTCTTTTAACATAAAAGTACTGCTAGAGTAAAAGTTTGCCTAGAAGACTCAAGGTCCTGCAAGGTAAAGTAATGTTTCTTTTACTTGATTCACAATTATGATATTACTTAATCTTTGTGTCGTAAGGGTTATTAACGTCGCCCTACTGTTTGTCTTTTAACAGATAGATCTTTAAGATAGATAAAACATCCTTCTAACTTTACTCTAAGTGATTTCCAGTTCTTAATAGAGCTCATGATTTTGTATCATAACTCTTTCTCTGGCATAAGAGTTTATTGCTATTATTATTTTAATATTTAAAACACTACTTATCATTATAGAAATAGACCTAAGTCTTTCAGAACATAAGCCTACTGTGTACTTTTCAGCTCTATTTCAATTAGGATTCAATATAGTAAATTTATCAGCTTAACATTGCTTGTAATTTATAAGGTATCCTCTACATAAAAAATCGTCAAGATTGTGACTTGAATTCCCATTTTCTTCATAACCAACATAATGTGACAACTTCACATTACCCTACTATTTACTTATATGTAAGTGAGATGCAATAAAATCGTAGAGAGTTTACTATTCTAAACTCCAAATTCTAACTTAACCTTGATTCGATATATCTTAGAGCTTGGTAGAAAATATGGAGACCAAAGATTATGTGTTTATAAGATATCTATCCTACATCCAGTACTGTAGGTCACTTAAAAAATGTAGGAGCTATTTAAGTGTATATAAGTTAAGGGTGATTCCATGGACCTGGGTAACACTTTTTGGCAAGAGTATTTCGGCAAAAACAAAAAAATGCACCTCGGTCGAGGTCTTGTTAAGCCCTCGACCGAGGTCTTAATATCTCGACCGAGGGCTTGTTAAGCCCTCAACCGAGGTATTGCGGGCTTTAAAAACCCTCGACCGAGGTATTTAAATACCTCGACCGAGGTATTTAGATACCTCGGTCGAGGTTCATACCTCGGTCGAGGGCTTAAAAAAACAGACTTAGCCCTCATTCAAACAAATGGAAAATTTCCTGTGCCTTGCAGAGGTGTAAACCCTACCATTCCTAGCACATAACTGAGCGGAGTTGATACCGATAGAG
>LPNX011229309.1:3687-62593 GCA_001517045.1 Pseudotsuga menziesii | reverse complement strand
GGCTGGTGACAAAGTATGCAATCTATCAGGATTGAGCTCATATAAAACTCAGATCTCTTCCTAGCTTCTCCTTCCAAAGCTGCAGCCACACAAGAGGAGAGGCTGCTTGATACTATACTTGCCCAGTTGAAGATTGTGCCTTCTGTGGCCACATAGAACATGAGGGGTATCCACTCGAATTTGAATAGTCTGCCATGGGCTCTCCCAAAGATCCTATTCAACATTAGAGCTATGAATCTGTAAGGAGGTCTGAGACTGGCTGTGTCATAATCTTCAGTTGCTCTATGTCGGTATAGCTTCCCTGGCAAGAGCATCCTCTTCATGGTTTCTACAAAATCCATCCTAAGGTTGTCCAGCCATTCATTTGTCAGGAAGAGCTGAGGCTCCGGCAGGTGGTAAGCTAAGGCCACATACCCAGGGCTAAAGGCGGCATAACCCTGTCCCTCGACATTACACATAAGCATTGAGTTGTGGTTGGTATTTGGTAGAACCCATCTCATCACCTCCGGGCATGGAAACAGCTCGGGCCTGGTGGAAACTTTCATAATGGCTGATTTTTCTATGTTTGCATAAATGGGTGCTTCCTCAAGACCTGTATCTGGGACTTCCTTGTGGGAAATCAACCTGTATATTTCTCCCCATTTATATTCAGGTTCATCCCCCGTGACACATTGGGTGTCTTCATAGATGTACTCAGTTTTTGCTTCTGTGTCTGGTGCTGGTACTTCCTCCACTGCCGGTGCTTTCTTCTTCTGCCTCTTGGACATTGTAGATTCTTCCTGCAATGTAAAACATTTTGATATTAAGCAATTTCAGGCTTGTGAACATTTTGCAGCAGTTTTATCTTTCTCAAGTGTATCAGAGCTATAAATGGGATTTAGGCTTAGGTCCTTCAGGCCGAAAGATTTGAAATGGTCGTGCAATATTTTGCAATATACTATTATTCTATGTTAATATGTAAACAAGAAATAAGCCAACACATGTGCACATAATCCCGCCATGCCTTGTCTGTCAAAACTACCAGCACAAAATGGACTCAATCTGCCATTGCACTATAATGAGCAATGTCTTAATGTGGTGTAAAATAAAAAATGGAGATATTCATTAAATGGCCTAGCATCAAAATTACATCAATTCATAGGATGCCATTTTCCAACCAAACGATATGTAATGCAAATGCATAAGTTTTAAACTCAAGGCGCAACTACAGCTTTCCGAAATTAGATATGGCTTTAGTGAGGATAAATAAAAAACGGCGAGAGCTTATGCTGCTCGCGGACATGGTAGTTACATCGGTGTGATTATCAACCGCGGGAGTCCACAACCACTTTTCGAATAGGGAGCTCCCACCAGCACCACTACTCATGCTTCCCCCAGAACTTAAATACTAAGAGTGGCACTTCCCTAGGGTTTCAAGGTAGCTGACAATGACGAACTGCGCGGCGCGGGTGGAGGCTAGGGCTCGTAAAATGGACAAACCCATTAGGGAAACTAACCAGATAAGCATTCACCATCAAATCTTTGGCAAAAAACCCCCTCTAAATTATCGATGGATATCATCACCATAAGGAATCAAACCAGGTGCAGGAGGCCGCCGGCCGCCTGCACCGCGTCTTTCTCCACTGCTCAGGGCGAGACTGAAACGGCCGTGACAAAATAAAACTCGGGTTCTAAAAAGGGAAACTCCCCCCCCTTTTTAACCACGAACAACCATCCGACCGGAAACCCTAGCAAGAAGAAAAACGGGCGCAAAGCCACCAGGGAGATGATTATGACAACTCTATCTACGGGTGACAAATACCTCGTGCGAGCGAAAAGGAACTATGGGGCCTAATCCTAGAAATACCCAAACCACAACATAAATCCCTTAATCGAAACCTTGAAAAACATGAGGTTAGGTAGTAAAGATCCTACCTGGAAATCCAACAAACGAGTGAGTTGATGACGGCTAGAATTCTCCTCCTGCCACTTGGACACTGGTACACCAACAGCTAGGTCCTCACGCGCTCCTAAAACGACAGCTCAACTTACCGCGACAGCGCTCGAAAACAATAGAAAACCCCGTTTATCGCCCCGTATATATAAAAATTCACCACACATCCGAGAAAATTTCAATCGGGCGCGAACTAAAACTGTGTCGGGTGGTCAGAACTTTCTTCCCTCCGCAACGGCGGACAACTCCCTATACTTACTCACCCGCGACAGCTAAATATAATGTTTGAATCACCGTCGTCGGGCGTCGGTGGACACAAAGTCCGGACCCTTCCGCAACATCGGAGCCAGAGATGGTCAATCGTTCTGCTACACCGCCGGGCGACAACAAAACATCGGAGCGTCATATAAAGTCCCCCTTCCGGAAACAGTCCACAACGTCGGAAGGGGGAATCAACAAACCGCTCGAAACGTCGGACGAGGAAGACTTCTCATTCCTCCGATGAAGAACCAAAACCCGTCCGCAACGTCGGAGAGTCAAAAATCACGCGCAACGATCGGAGGATTCCAAACTCACCCGAAACGGTCGTGGAAAAACAAAAGTCCAAGACTTGAAAACGATCCGCAACGGCGGGGAGGAAGATTAACAGGACGCCCGAAACGGCGGGGAGGAGGATCAACAAACCGCCCGCAACGGCAAAAATAGACAAAAACTTAACTCCCGATTGATCAAGGATTTGAAGAGATGGGCCAAGCGACAATGAAATCAACTCAAGAGAGAAATCTTTAAGGCACGAAATCTTCAGAACATGTAATGAGGAAAAAACCAATCGATGAACAGCAACCAAAAATGCTTCAAAATCCATAAGCCAAAAATCAAGAGGCTGTAATCCAGAAAAGAACCAACTAATTCAAAGTAGAAAAGGGGGGTCCCAAAATTTTAGAAATTTGGGAAAATGTTGCGGCTACAACACATAGTTATAGTCTTTTGACAACCTGGATGACCCGAGTATAGAGTTTTATGAATTTCATCCAAAATTAACAGCTTAACTTTAGGTACGTTAGGTACATACATTCTGTCTTTATACAGTAAAAATTCTTTTGCATTCAAACTGTACCCTTTACTTAAGCTTTCTGTTGGATTTTCTTTAGTTTTAGCTTGTAATTTTTGGTAAATTTCATCTTGTTCTATTCTTGCTTTAAGCTGTTCATCCAAATATGTAGTATAAGTGCTGATAACTGCTTCCAAATTCAGCCTTGCATTACTACTTAATGCATCAACAACTTTATTTTCTTTACGTTTAATGTGCTGAATTTCGAAATCATACTCACTTAGAAAATATATCCATCTATCTTGTCTGGCATTTAGATTAGGCTGATCTAACAAATGCTTTAATCCTTTATTATCAGTCATTAAAATAAATTTTCTGCCAATCAGGTGATGTCACCACATCTTTAGAGCATGTATAAAAACTACTAATTCCAGATCATAATTTGCATAGTTCTTTTCATGAATATTTAATTTTCTTGACTCATAGGCAATAACATGCCCTTCTTGAGTCAGAACATCGCCAAAGCCATCATTGCAGGTGTCATTGCACACTACAAATTCTTTATTTGGATCAGCTATTCCTAAAATAGGTGCACTGGTTAATAAAGTTTTTAACTTTTTAATGCTTTCCTCACATTTCTGGTTCCAATCAAACTTCTTTCCTTTCTTCTGCAAAGAAGTTATCGGATTCGTGATCCTCGAAAAACCTTCAATGAACCTCCGGTAGTAACTGGTAATTCCCATGAGAGATCGAACATCAGTTACATCCTTAGGAACCGGCTAATCTTCAATCGCTTTTATCTTTTCGGGATCTACTAAAATCCATTCCTTGGTCACCACATGACCTAAGTACTAAATCTTATCCTTGAAGAAATCACATTTACTAAACTTTGCAAAGAGTTGATGATCTCGTAACTCTTGCAAAACAATTTTAAATGTTCTTTATGTTCTTCTTCAGTTTTTGAATAGATTAATATATCGTTGATGAACACGACTATAAACTTATCTATATACTTATGCATAATGTTGTTCATTAAACACATAAAAACAACTGGGGCATTAGCAAGTATGAATGGCATGACGACAAACTCGTAATGGCCATATTGAGTTCTAAAAGCTATCTTAAAGATCTCTTAATATTTAATCCTAACTTGATGATATCCAGATCTTAAATCTATTTTCGAAAACACCACGGCTCCATGTAGTTGATCAAACAGATCATCTATACGGGGCAATGGGTATTGATTTTTAATGGTCATCTTATTCAACTGACGGTAATCTATGCAAAGTCGCATGGTTCTGTCCTTTTTCTTAACGAAGATGACAAGTGCCCCCTAGGGAGACACACTAGGTTGAATATAAGTTTTATCAATTAGTTCTTTTAATTGAGACTTTAATTCATTAAGTTCAAGTATGTCCATTCGATAAGGGGCCTTTGAGCTAGGTACTGCACCAGGTACCAGCTCAATGGTAAAATCCAATTCACTTTTCGAAGGTAGTCCCGAAATTTCTTCCGAAAATACATCAGCATACTCTCTTAAGACTGGTATGTCTTCCAATTTTAATTTATATGTCTTATTTAGATTCTCCTCATCAGTTATTGTTACTGCATAAGCTTTACAGCCCTTCCTAACAGCTCTCTTAAGCTGTAGAGAAGAAATCTGCCTTATAGTGGTTTTTCTAGGGATTCCTTTTACACTAACTGGTTTTCCATCACTGTTTAAACATGTAAAGGTTTTATCATAACAATTTAAAATTACCCTATGTTGTTCTAACCAATCCATACTGATCAGTAAATCATAAGAACCAAGAGGCAATACATTAAACTTTACAACAGTTTCAAAATGATCCATAACTACCGCACATTCTTTTACAAAACAAGTTACCTTCCTTTTAGCACCAGTGGCTAACTGAACCAACCAAGAATTTTCAAAATTTTCAACAGGCAACTTACATTTTTGTACCATTTTATGTGAAATATAACTGAGACTAGCTCCTGGATCAATCAAAATAGTTATAGGGGTTTGATTTATCATACCTTCTACTTCCACCATGGAAGTTTGATATTCTGCTTGTCGATTCTCCAAGGCTGCATTGATTTTGGGCATAGTCCTCGCTAATTCTCCAACAGTCATCTCCTCCTGTATGGTATGAATATTACTGACAGTCTTTTTCCGATTAGGACAGACTGATGCATAGTGTGGGCCATTACACTCACAACACTTTATATGTTCTTTGCGCTCAAAATTCTTGGTGTAATTACCATGGTTATTAGCAAATTCTTCACCCTTGGAATTATTTTGATTGCTTGGTGAATTATTCTTATTTCCTGGGAAATTTTTGTTAGGAAAATTTCTGGCCTTATTGTTCTTAGAATTTATGTTGGGCACAAAGTCTTTCTTCTTTTGATCATACTGATTATTATTTTTCTTGGCTTTCCAATTGGCCATGCTTTCCTTTTTCCGATTTTGTTCATAACAGAAGTTGGCTTTCCTCATGGCTTCTTCCAAGGTCTTTGGATTGTCATACTCAGTCCTGTCCTTAATATGGTAAGGTAAACAGCTGAGGAATCGTTGTACCTTTGGTTTCTCATCTACAAGGTATGGTACATACCTAAGCAGACTTAAAAACTTGCTGTTTAGATATTTCATTGTCATTGATCCTAATTTAAGCTCATAAAATTATTTTTCTCTCTCTTAATAGTATTTCTCAGACAGAAATTTATTTTTAAAATACCTCTTGAAGGCACTCCAATTTACATTCTTCTCTTTTATTCCCTTAACTCTCTTCAAATCCTGCCCACAAATGTCAGCCTTTCCTGAGAGATTGTAGATAGCGATTCTAGTCTTTAATTGGTTAGAATAGTTATATATCTGGAAGTAATTCTTCATCCCAGATAACCAGGATTCTGCTTCCTCCCCCTTCTCAGTCTCTCCATTGAATGTTGGTGGTTTAATCTTTTTGAATTCCCCAGAAATTTCCTCATAAGGTTTGTATTTCCTCTTTTTAGTGTAATGATTGTCATCACTACTATCACTGGTAGAATGCAAATTACGTTGCTCACCAAACACCTCTGAAGATGAACTTATTTCATTTTTAGTATGTTTCATCTTTTTAAATTTACGTTGATGAATTTTATCTTCTGATTCAGTTCTTCTACCCCTACCCTCAGTTTGAAACCTTTCTGTTAGGATCTGATTCAGCTCCTCTTGAGTCCTCAGAATCCTTTCATTCTCTCGTTTTACAGATTCCATTTCAGATTTTAGGTCTTTTACTGTTTGTAACAGTTTTGAGGAGTTGGTGGTTAAATCTTATGGTATAGGATCTCTTGGTAATTTTTCTGGTTCAGTAAATGGAGATTCCTCCAGCCTTTCCATACCTGTTTGTTAAACTTCAGAAACAATTTCTCTGTTGAATAACATTTAAAAGAAAATACATCAGCATAATAATTCAATTTACTGTTTCATAAAATCTAGTTGGGCTTCATCAAGGCCTAGCGTTTGAACCTTGTGCTCTGATACCACATGCAAAAACCCCAAATTTTCACAAAAAATTAAAATTTTGAGATAACATAAAATTTTTACAGTTGCAGTTAGATAACTACTAGCAGCTAATAGAAGAAATGAAATAGAAAATAAAAGTATCCATTAACTTTAACACTTATAGATTTATGCTGTTTTAATTTTGATATGTGATGTAAGTAATCTGTATTCGAATATTTAGCTGTACTGATGGTTTGAATGTCAAGTAGGTGAGGAGTAATTTTCTAGCTGGGGATTACTTAGCGATTGCTAACGTATTTGGATTTCTGGATCTTTACAGGCTTGACTGGTAAATTTTTGACTCAGTAAAAATTTATTAAGGCGTTAAACCATATATACTTCTTTTAACATAAAAGTACTGCTGGAGTAAAAGTTTTCTTAGAAGACTCAAGGTCCTGCAAGGTAAAGTAATGTTTCTTTTACTTGATTCACAATTATGATGTTACTTAATCTTTGTGTCGTAAGGGTTATTAACATCGCCCTACTGTTTGTCTTTTAACAAATAGATCTTTAAGATAGATAAAACCTCCTTCTAACTTTACTCTAAGTGATTTCCAGTTCTTAATAGAGCTCATGATTTTGTATCATAACTCTTTATCTGGCATAAGAGTTTATTGCTATTATTATTTTAATATTTAAAACACTGCTTATCATTATAGAAATAGACCTATGTCTTTCAGAACATAAGCCTACTGTGTACTTTTTAGCTCTGTTTCAATTAGGATTCAATATAGTAAATTTATCAGCTTAACATTGCTTGTAATTTATAAGGTATCCTCTACATAAAAAATAGTCAAGATTGTGACTTGAATTCCCATTTTATTCATAACCAACATAATGCGACAACTTCACATTACCCTACTATTTACTTATATGTAAATGGGATGCAATAAAATCCTAGAGAGTTTACTATTCTAAACTCCAAATTCTAACTTAACCTTGATTCGATATATCTTAGAGCTTGGTAGAAAATATGGAGACCAAAGAGTATGTGTTTATAAGATATCTATCCTACATCCAATACTGTAGGTCACTTAAAAAATGTAGGAGCTATTTAAGTGTATATATGTTAACCACATCTATAAACACTTTATTGATTTAAGTCTAGTTCTCATAACTTAAACAATCATAGTTCATGATTATAAGAACAAATCAATAAAGGCATTAACAATCCTGTTCAAGCTTCTACTATCCTCTTAATCTTTTTCTTACAAGTTTGATTAAGAAGGGTTATAAGATCCTTTACAAAACTAGGCATCGATTCCATATGCAAAATGGTTCTTTACCAAAGCTATTTACAAGGTTAAAACATTAGGTTAAACTATAGTATACACCTCAATCATTATCAATGTTTGGCTCCGTTGGAACAATACGATTTTGAATTTATAAATATATTGCATTATCATGATGGGCATGGTGTAAATGATTGACAATTATTTGTATCGATTGCTGCAGTGGAGACTATACAAACAAACCCACCGTGATGTGAATAGATTTGTGGGCACGTGGAACTCTCCTCGCCATGCAATACGTGACTTATAAGCTTCACCTTGCAACCCTATTCCTCACTGTTCAGCGAGGGTTTCGGTCTTTGCATTGCTGGGTTCACTACGGCCATGAGGGCTCGTAGGTGCTCGCCTTCAGCTCCAATTTTTGTCCATTTTGGATTGTTGTCACTTAGGGTGAGAGTTGTGAAGTTCGCAGCTCGTGCTTGAGTTGATTTTTGCAATCAAATCTTGCTGTGTGTGAGGGTAGTATTACATAGTTGATAGTTCAGTGTTGAAGTCATGGTTTGGCCACTACCATTGCTTGCTCTTGCTCCAATTGTGGATGCAGTTAAATAACTAGACCAGTTGCCTCCTTTTCAGGTGAAGATGAGGGTTTCACTGTTCGAGATGTTGGTCTGCCCTCTTCAACCTCCGTTATTGACATTACAGGTAAGGGATTACTTTTACACAGTTTGTAAGCTATAAGAGTTACTGTTACCATTATAAATTTAGGTATTAACTTATGATTTGGTTTGCAAATGCAGGTGATGGTTCACCTTATCGTTGGAAGGGACCACTTCACATTTGGACCAGCGTTCAGTCTTTGGGTAAGCCCCAGTTACAGAGTGGCTCTCCTTGCTTGTTCAGACCTTAGGGGAATTGTTTGCCATTGGAAGAAGTTATGGCATTGGTTTTTCCCAGTCTTGGGTTGTTAGTCTTCAGTCTATAGGTTTTTGTTTTGTTTTAAACCCTCACATACAGCAGGGTGGCTCCGGCTCAATGCCGTGACTTGTAAATGCTCTTTACTTGTTTTAAAAAGAATTTTATAAGGATGTAGGTTTTGATATACAGTCTATTAGTTTTGTTTGTTAGAACCCCATGTCACGATATGGGTACACCTGCTCAGAGCTGGTTTTTGTACACTGTTTAAGTTTTAAAGCCTTTTGGCCTGTCAAGAAATATGCTGGGTTTTTAAAAGTTATCCTTCGAGCTCGGACTCGTTTTGCAGAATACTTTGTGACAATGTGTAACTTAGGTTTTTTACCCTATTCGACCGTGAAATAATAATTTATTGTTTATTATTTATTTAGTATTTGATTATTGTTAATGGTTTTAAGATTGTCATTCAGTCATGGTATAATTTATAAATTTTATTGTTTGCTTAGGAATATGAGCTAGGGTTTTCTTGAATGAAACCCTTGTTTAAATAATTATTTTAATTTATTTAAGTAGGTTCTGTTACTTGTAAAACAATTATTGTTTTAAGTTAATATTATTATTAGTGTATATTGGGATTTCTTAAATTTGTATTTATTCATATATTTGTTATAAGGACTATGACCAGTCGGTAACAGTTTAATTGTTTATGGTTATGTATAAAGATCTAAACCAATGGATTATAGCTTGGTTATTTTTATTGGAAACAAAATGTTTAAAACTAGGGTTTCAACCCTGTAGTTTTCTTTTTGCAGGTATAAACCTGTTGATAATTACAGAACAATTCTTACATAGATATGTATTTCATTTATGATTTGGTTATTATCATATTCTTATTGTTGAATTTACTTAAGCTGACGGGTTGAAAATACTCAGAATTCAGCTTCTGTAACTTAGTTTAGTTTGCTCTTTATATTTTAAATACCTTAGTAATACACTAGTTTGCTTTATAGTATATGTTAGACTTAGTTTAGTTAATATTATTAGTAAATAAACTATATGAATAATAGTTATATCTTTAATGAACTAAATGTTAAAAAAGTAGTTTAATTGTGTTTCTTTTACTGCATAAGAAACTGGTTATTAAATAAACATAAAGAATATATACAACATAACACAGTTTACCCTCCTGCATATTTTAAATTTGAATGGAAAGAATAATGTACTGTGTATAACATAACATCTTATCTACTAGGGTATTTTATTTACATAATAATCATTTCTACCTGTATTGGAATACTGCTATTTCATTATCACTATAATTTCATAAACAAGAAGATAAATAACCAGGTTATTGGCCTTTTTGATAATAACCTACATACTGAAATAAATTACTTTGCTATTATGAAATGCATAATACATCTATTCAATTCAGTCTCTTATCATTTCCTTCATCTATTTTAAATACTCTATCTATGCTGGAGTATGGTATGGTCCTTCCAGACGTGGAAAAACACATATTAGAATTATTTTTCATCTATTCAGATTCATTCCTTAAAAAAAACTAAAATATTACTAACTCTAACATTTTACAACTAAATTTTTAACATTCAAATAACAATCATATTCACTTTTAACCATCTAACATAGTAAAACCAAAGAATGTAGAACCTGATTAAGATGGAAAACAATAGCATTAGGAGGCCATTCCTCCCTACCAACTCCTGGAGAGCGCTCAAATAATGCTTCCTCAGGACCCTCGAGCCTGTGCTTGGTCTTCTTGGCTAAGAACTAGTGGAGCATGCAAATAATAGACTAGCCCAATGGCTCAGTAACAAACTGTTTCTCTTAGCAGTAAGATCCTTCAGCTGAAAATATACACTAGATCACTTAGCAGTTAACCCCTCAAACTCTTTCCACAAATTCCCTTGCCATTGAATTTCTTTGAAGTACATTCACCCGAATGATCACTTCTCCAAAAAAATGAGCAGCCTCAGCTCTCTTCAATGGGTAATTTTATAAAGATTGCCTAGGTGTTTTGGGTCAGTTGTGATTAATTGAGCCACCTACTCTGATCCCACTTTCTTGGGTGATCATGACCCCAAATGTAGGGAGGTTGCCACCTGCAACAGTTGGGAGTGGTTTGAGGATGTTGCCACATGTCTGTTTGCTCTCCACCTAGTCTCCTCCACCAATTGACTAGTAAACACTCTTTTAACAACTCTCCTAAGCTGTTGTCTCCACCTTTATTTATTTATAATTAAAATATTCAGAATTACATTAAATATCCTTGACTATGCTGAGTCATCAATTATAGCTTAGCATAAAATTTAACATATTGTCCATGAATAAAATCAAATATGATAATATTGTTTTTTTGCAAAATTTGGGGCATGTGACATGTCTAGCCATGCAGAGCCATTTTATATATCCTTTGCAACTTTATTCCCTATTTTTACTGGGAGGGGAATTTCCCCTGAGTGTCGCTATCCTACACATGTATCCTTGCATTGAGCATAGGTATGTTCCGCTACTTGGAACTATTTTGTTTGCTTATTTGACACTTGTCTCCTCCTATTTTGTAATTTTAAATTGATTTTATTCTTTTTCAAAGCTTTTCAAATATTTGAAAAAGTAAAAAAAAATTAAAAAACCAAAAAGCTGGACAAGAAAAGATGTTATCTTTGGCAGTAGTCGAGTCGTGTCGCCTTCGAACAGAGCGATGTATATCACATCCATTGGTTGGGTTAATAGTTTGAATTTAGGAGTTGTACTCATTTATCTGAGTTTATCTCCATCGACTGGTTAAGCTTCCAGTCCCTATGGAGCCTCTGTCGATGCCTCCTATGTCGCACAGATGTCCCATTTTTGTATATCGAGTCTATGCTTCCTACATTCAGTCACCATTTGCCTTTATGCTCTTGTTCGAAGGAAGTTGAAACTTGAGTCGGCCATTCCCGGTGCAGTTACTGGTTTGTACACCTTATGATCAAGTCCTTCCACATTATACAGCTTTGTTGAGTACCTCGCGTTGGATGATGGGGGATACCTTAATTCCCTCCTTCCAGCGGATTTCATCCCATCGACTTTAGATCATTTATTCAGGGATAGGAATCTAGAGTCATTTTTGAGTGCCTTGAGACTTGCAGTCATCAGTGGCAGGTTCTCTCGCCATCGATAATGTTTTGGGAATACATCAATGTCCCATGATCGATGGATTCTCTCAAGTGTTTGACCTCAACACATTTATTCACACTTGTTAGTTTGCACTTTAGTACCTTGATCCCCATTATCATTATCGGTGGGTGATCTCGCGTATGTTAGTGGTATACATCAATGACCGGTGATCAGATGATGGACTACTATGTTCGACCTCGACACCTCTATTCATATAGTAGGACATGTACTCGTAGCGGTTTGTGTAGAAGACCTTCCAGATTGGTGGCATCTCTTATATGCTACCACCTTGATCATGCCAGTGTTCATGAGATTTCAGCTCTCGTGACTTGATTCCAGTATATGCCAGATATTTCCAGCCATTATGGATATCTTGATCCATTACATATCTTCAGCCTTCATGGAGATCATGATCCTTTGTATATCTTCATTAGGGAGATTTTCATCTATTTATATTGTACGTGGCAATGACCACACATGTCATATTGTATCATGCCTATTCATGGCCATTGTACTCTTATGTATCCAGGACTGCTGTATCTATTTGCAGTTATATGTAGAGCTTTATCATTATATTGTACTGATTGGATGGCTGGTTCTTCCACTGGGTTATTCATCACTCCACTTCTGGGATGGACTTATAATGTATTTCGGCCATCGTATGACCCCTCTGACCTCACACATTAGGGGGCATCTGTTACAGCTGATTTTACCACACATGGTGAATCACACTTTTATGGCCTTCCCTATCCATCTACAGACTCCTTAGACCCCATGGACCATTTTTGTACCTTTGATGTTTCCAAGATCATCCCTAAAAACATGCAAAAATTGCCATACACGACTTTTAATGCCTTTCTCACGTATATACGCGGATTGGACCCTTAAACCCGCGTACATCGGGATGTGTGCAAAAGGCCAAATTCTTTTGGAGTTTTCCTTGATGTGGATCCGACTCACTTGTCTCTTGGCCTTCCATATGCCTTGAGATAGCTGGGATTCGACCTTTCATTACCCCATTGAAGAGATATATAAGGAACCCTTTGGATACATTGAAGGCATGAGGAATTGAAGAGCAAGAAAACTATAGTCTATTGTTGCCGGAGCTTATACTTGAGTTTGCAGCCCTTTGTCCCTTGGAGCACTTTTGTGTTCTTCCAAAGATTTCCTTTTTCTTGTGAGCTTGCTATCGAGAGATGGGGGATTGAAGTGGTGGAGGCCCAAGTGAGGGACTCAGTTTCTCCAATTCGCAGACGTGCCGACAAAGGTTGTCTCTATTGTAATCTCTGTTTTATATTAATAGAAATATCTTTTCCTGTCCAATAATGTGTATTTGAATGAATATTTGATCCATGGATGATTTCAAATGCTTATATGTTATTGATTATTAATGCTAGAGTAGGTCTAACACAATTATATATAGCATGCTTGTCTTGTTTATTGAATGTTGAGGAAGCAATTTATCAATTCAAGCTGGAGTTGGAAAGCTCAACGAGGATCTACATCAACCGTCTGGAATAAGGTATGAATCGAGATCCTTTAGTGTTAGATATTTGGTTTCTCTTGCATATAGGAAAGGAGTGATTTCTGGAGTCAAGCTGTCTGTTGTGGTACCCCAAGCCATAGGAATTTCTCTCCATAACAATATGGGCTCCTTAGAATTACTCAGCCAAGCCAACCCAAGGATTCCCTTCCCAGCAAAATACAAGCTTTGAGTTGTAGAGAAATGTTTGACAACCACAAACAAAAATGGAATATAGGGAAAAATAACCCAGGGGAGAAAATCCATGTTCAGAAAACACTCCTGGACATTACAAGAGAAAAAAATAGACTCTATTCACCCAAATCGTGAATCCGAATTCATACAACTCCTATAGAATTATAGGAGCAAATACGACCCCAGCAATTACCAAAAACATGAATCCCTGCTGCACATGCACTTAGCAACAACAAAATGCATTTCTGGGCATGAAGGAGTGAGGAAACAACAGAAATCGTGAGGGGAAAATGCCCAGCAAGCTCAGCTGCATGAGGAAAGGGAAAAACATCCTCTTAAACCCCCAAATCATGGTTCTCTCTACATATTCACTCAACAACATAGAAAACTAATTTTCCCAGTCGTGGAATGAGGAATCAACAGAAAAATGTCCAGGAGAAATTCCAGCCACTAAGCATTACCCAGAATGACTTCCCAGCCATGGGAAAAAGAAGGAAATCATTCTCCCTATGACGAAAACACCCTTAAGCTCCCAAAAATCGTGAGGAAGAGGAGGACGTCCCTGCATAATGGGTTAGGGAGAAACTTTTGGGTTTTTACTTGCCCAAGAAGTAAAAACACATTTTTCAAAACTGATGGCTTCTCAAATTCGAATTTGACTACCACACTCTTCCCATCCCCATGCATTAACTAACTCAACCACTTCTAAATGACTGGGCACAAAATAAAAAATGGGTAGTTGACAAATTGATGGGTTTTCCCATTGAAATTTGTCTTTTCCCCATTGGCTCAAGGATTTGAATATTCCCCCCTCCCTATTCCTTGTGAAATGATTCCCCCATCTCTTTCACGTTATGACACATAGCTAGTTGCAGTATTTTTATTAATTTGCATTTTTACATGATGTCTCAAAATATATTGTGCATGGCTAGCACATAAACCATCGGCATCGATTTTAATTGCCAAAACATAAAACACTAAATCCATGGTGGGGCCTTTGCCTTGAGCTCCACACCATGATTTATTAATGCTATTTACATCATATGCAATTCAATACCATGGGGTCGAAACCAGGGAACATATTCCCCTCCCCCTTGGGGTCAAAACCAGGATGTTACATTCCCCTTTCCCTTCAACAACACTATCCTCAGTGCTTTACAAAAATTTAACAAAATGCTACAATTCCACCGCCTTTAGTGCTCTAGAAATTTTAACAAAAAACTAGGTGTGCCATTCGCATGGCATCCTCCATCTCCCATGTAGTCGTATCAGGACAATGGTGCTTCCTCTACACCTTTACCTACCCAATGGTACGATTTGGAACTCCTCCTTGGTTCCACTTCGTGGTTTTCTTACATACGAACTCCTCTAAGTCCTTGATTGCATGCATTAGTACACACCACACAATCACTTTCTGGGTCTTGGAGAATCCTTCTCCTCATCATGGAACATTTCCAATATCTTTGGAAACCAACAATACCTATGCTCAAACCCCAAGCAATGAGTCAATTATCATGGGTAAAGTGGGCTAAACTACAGGTTTTGGGAGTAATCTAGGGTAGATAGCAGGTGATAGGAATGGTGTCTTATAAGAAGAAGCACCAAGTATATGGCTATTAAAGTACTCTAGATGTAAACAACAAATTAGTGTAGCAAAAAGAGGGTTCGGATTGGTGGACAACCTAGAAAAGATGCAGGGGTCAAACTCCATACTAATAAGACCTACCAAATGATACTCTCTTGGGATAAAATCAAAAGGTAAAGATGATTGAAGGTAGCAGAACGAATCTTAGGCGGGTAAGGGAGAAACTACACTTAGGCATCCCTTGGATATAATGGGATAACGAGGACCAGGGGGGCTTAAACTAACTATAGAAAGGAGCACATGTATCTGAATTGGCTTTATACAACCATGTCAATCATAACCCTTCCCCACCCCACACTTGGGTGTGCATTAAAAGGTAGCTTGGTTTCTGCAAGCCTCAGATCACCTAAAAATACCTCTCAACTGAGCTCTGACAGCTCCATTCTTGAGCCCAACACCCCTCTAGGTGCTCAATGGAAGCTCTGCTTAAGAGCTTGCACCTCCTCTAGGTGCTTTCCAAGTTTAGGTGCTTCCTTTCCAAACACCACAATGAATTTAATTCACATGTCAGATTCATTCCTATAGGATGAAATCTATAACAAGATTTTCAAAACCATGGATGCATCATATGCTCATGTATATTTACAAAAAATCAACAACAAAAAAATATTTATAAGTAAATCAAATACGTATCTGTATAGCATCTCTCAATCGAGATATGTTCAGCCTCGCTTTAGATCCTAACACCTCCTTGGGTGCTTAATTATAACTCTGGTTGAAGGGCCTAGTACCTCCTCCAAGTGCTTACCAATGCTCAGGCGTTTCCTTTCCAGACACCATAATACCCAGGGGTTATTCTCTTCATGGAGCCCCCACTCTTGTGACAGTCCCCTTATGGTGTGAATGGGTTTGGAAAGAAGTCTAACCAAATGTATTACACCCTGGGTGTCCCCAGTGATTCATACTGGTGTCTAGCTGACAGGGGGGAGAAGCTATGTACCCATGTACATCCTTCCAAAGGAGCCATGTACCCCAAGTACATATTTTCATCATCTCACCTGTGTTACATACAAGCATGCAGTTCACATAAGATTTCATCATAAAATTTCAATCATAGGTTTTCAAACCTATTCCAAACACATCCCTCCGAGAAGCTATGTATCCAAGTACATCCTTCCGAGGATCCATGTACACCTAGTACATATTTTCATCATCTCACCTACGTTACATATAAGCATGCATTTCATATGAGATGTCATCATAAAAAATTTCAATCATAGGTGTTCAAACATATTCCAAACACATCCCTCCAAGAAGCTATGTATCCAAGTACATCATTTCGAAGAGACATGTACACCTAGTACTTATTTTCATCATCTCACCTGCATTGCATACAAGCATGTTATTCATATGAGATGCCATCATAAAAAATTTCAATCATAGGTGTTCAAACCTATTCCAAACACATCCCTCCGAGAAGCTATGTATCCAAGTACATCCTTTCGAGGAGCCATGTACACCTGGTACATATTTTCATCATCTCAGCTGCATTACATACAAGCATGTAGTTCATATGAGATGTCATCATAAAAATTTAATCATATATTTTCAAATCTATTTCATGTATACATTTTTTCCCAAATATCAAACGATCAATAACATTGATAGTCAAATAAAAATCTGAGTTCACAATTTTGCTTCTTGCAGAAAATCATATTTTTTCAACCATGAGGCCATCCTCATATTGTTTGACTTTTGCAAGTGGGAGCACTTATCCCCTACTTACACATTTTTCCCCAAAACCTGGACATCCACATACAACATGCCATCATGAAACCATTTTAGATTAACCAAACAATCAATAGAAATCAACAACAAAAATTTGAAATATGCAATTCAAAATCTATTCTGTTCAGAAGTTAGATTTCAGTCATGAGATCCTTCTCATAGAACATGGTAGTTTCATTCCCTAGGTTTCATTGGTCACAACCATACTTCTCCATTTAGGTCATTCTACCTGCAGTCTCCAAGAAGTCCTGTAATGATTGTACACACCCATGAGGGTCATCTCCTCATGGAACTACAATTCCACATGCAGGCCTCCTCATCCTATACATATACTCAACTTTACCTATTGAATATCCTTCAGTGAACCTCCTGCAATATCCTGCAAGTCCCATAAAAGATCTTACATCTATTATCTTTCTTGGAGCATGCCAACTCATAATGGCCTCAATCTTTTCAGGGTCTACAAATATTCCCTCATTTGAGATACTGTGACCCAAATAATGAATTCTATCTTTATAGAAGTCACATTTGCTCAACCTTTCCTACAACTTATGCTTCCTGATCAATTTCAAAGTCGGCCTCAAATGTTCCACATGTTCTTCCTCAATCTTAGAATAAATAAGAATGACATCAAGGAGAACAAGAACTAGCATGTCCATATACTTACTGAAAACACTATTATTGAGGCGCATAAATGTAGCTAGTGCATTTTTGAAACCAAATGGTACCACCACAATATCATAAGATCCATACCTTGCTCTGAAGGTTATCTTATGAACATCTTTATCCTTGATCCGTACCTGTTGGTAACCAGACCTTAAGTCAATCTATGAAAACACCTTTGCTCCTCTTATTTGATTAAAGAGGTCATCAATCCTAGGAAAAGGATACTTGTTCTTGACAGTGACTTTGTTCAATTATATGTAATCAGTACATAACTTGCATGTACCATCTTTCTCTTTATCAAACCAAACTGGTTCTCCCAGCGGGGACACACTTGGCCTGATATAATTCTTTTCCCACAACTCTTGTAGCTGCATCTTCAGCTCTAGAAAGTATGGCGTGCTCATCCTGTAGGGTGTCTTGGACATTGGTGCTATTCCTGGCATAAGTTCAACTGTGAGATCAATGTCCTTCTTTGGAGGAACCCTTGGAACTTCATCAGGAAAAACATCCCTGAATTCCTGCAACACATGAAAGTCTCCAACGTAGGGGTTTCATTATCTGCTGCCTCCAAAACATGAACTGCATACACTCTACAACTTTTCCCATAGAACTTCTTCAGCTGCATTGCTGAAACATTCCTACTAGAGATCACTTTTGGAGTTCCCTTCACAAACTTTATGTTTCCTTCTTTATCCAATCACTCAAAAGTCTTGTTTTAACAATCAAGCTTTGATTTGTGTCCTTCCAACCAATCCATTCCAATGAGGACATCATAGGATCCAAGTGGCAGAACATTTAGATCTGTACAAGTGACTAATCCATCCATGACTAATGGACATTTATTACCACCTTACTAACTTTCCTCTTGGTTCATGTGGCTATCTGAACTAACCATGATTTGCTACGCTTTAACTTCTTCAAATCACAAATCTCAACAGCTCTAGGATTAATATAACTGTGAGTGGATCTAGGGTCAATCAAAATAGAAACAGTCTGTTCAACAACCTCACCCTTAAATTCCACCATAGTTGAGTTATGACCTTCCTGGTGGTATTCTAACACTGCACAATTTTTTTAGGAATGGTCCCTGCTTCCTGACCCACAACTTCATCTTTCTGGAACCTATAATTCCCACTAAAAAACTGCTGAAATTATTTGTTTCGACAAACTCAGTTTTTCCACCCGATCGACGAAACTTCAGGTTTTCCTTCTAGCATGTTGGAAAAACTCGTCAAGTTTACCTGACACATATCGGTAAAACTCTGACTTTGCTCCTGACGTTTCAGCAAAACTCTGATTTTGCTTCCAACAAATCGACAAAACTCACCATTTTCTTCCAATCGACAAATCTCGTTGTTTCCTTCCGCTGTGTCAGTAGAACTCACCGAGTTCATCCGACGTATCGAAAAAACTCATCTTTTTCTGCCGACGAGATATTTAAACACTTTGAAAATTTTTGAATTTGTTTCTTCTTTCTTTCCTTATCGACCAAAAATCAACATTTTCACTTGAGCACATCGGTGAAACTCACCATTTTCACCTGACCCGTATCGGGGAAACTCACCTTTTTCACCCGATCCGCATCTACGAAAATCAGTCTTTTTTCCCAACACGTATCGATGAAACTCAACTTTTTCGCATGACAGGGAAATTTCCAACACTCAGGAAAATTTTGCAACAATTTTTTGTCTTTCTTCTTTGAAAAAATTACCAGTTTCTTTCGACAGGCGATCTCAGAAACCCTTGCCTAGATGTAGCAGTGAAACTCATCGGTTTTCCCTACACGCATCGACACAACTCAATGTACTTAGCTAACGTGTATTGACGAAACTTGGAAAACTTAGCCGATGCTGCAACTTTGAACACCTAGAATTTTTTTCAAGATATTTTCCTTTCTTTCTCTTTCTTGTCGGTTCATCTTAGCCTTTCATGCCAACATGGTCACTGCAATCTTGTTGGTGAAACTTAACTGTTCCACCCGACACACATCAGTGAAATTTAACATTTCCACCCGACATGCATATATGAAATTTAACTTTTCCACCCGACATGTATCGGCTAAACTCCCCAAGTTTGGATGACATGTCTGTAGTTAGAATTTTTTTGAAAATTTAGCTGTCTTTTCTTTGTCGTCGACTAAAATCGCCAATTCCTTCTGATGTGTGTCGACAAAACTCAACAAATAAAGCCAATGCATCGACACATCTCGGGTATTTCAACTGACACTAAAACTTCAAACTCTTTCTTTCTTTCTTGTCAGCTTAGCTCAGTTGACGAAGCCGACATGTAAATTTTTCAACACTTAGAAATTTTTTGGAAAATTTTTCCTTCTCTTCCTTCTTTGTCGGCTTAACTCATCCTTTTGTGTTGATGCCATTGACGCAACTCAAGTAGTTCAGCCGACATGAATCGACAAAAACTCGACCATTTGAGCCAATAGGGTCACTGCAATCTTCATCAGCTCGACTCATGTAACTTGGCCGACATGTGTCGGCTTAGATCGACTAACTCACCCGACATGTGTTGTTCCAACTCGGCTAACTGAGTTGACACAACCAATACTTAGAAAAATTTAGAAAAATTTTCCTTTCTTCCCATTCTTGTCAGCTCAATTCATCCTTCCTTTCATGTCGACACCACTAACTCAACTCAGTCAGTTCAACCGAGATGTATCGACGTGTTGTTTCCTGCAACGGATCGCCATTTTGAATCATCAAAATAGGGGCACGCATTCACTAGCTTGTTCGGCCCTTCATTACTTAGGGAATTTTTCAAGTTGTAAGTTCTCTGTTGATTTGTTTGGTTTGAATAAATTTCTTCAATAAAACTTGTTTTTTGAGATTTTATGGTTTTCGGGACCTCTATTCATTTTTTAAAATTGTTCAAAGTTTTTGATTCCCCACTTCCAAAATCGGAAAGCGGAAATCTATTTTTTTGAGGAATGTTGAAGTTAGTTTTCCTATTTCTGATTTCCAACATATCGGATCCCATAAGTTTTATGTTTTCAAATAAAATAAAGTCAAAGTTCTGATTTTCGATCTCCGATTTTCGGATATCGGAAACCAGAAAAATATGGTTTTGTTAAAATCGTTTGGTGTTCTCTCGATTTCCAATTTTTTATTTTTCATGTATAGGATATCAAAAATATTGTTTTCTATTCATGGCTGATCTACTTTCCCGATTTTCAAGTATCAAAAACCAAAAATTCTAGCTTAGGATAAACTTGAAGGTTTCTTTCTCGATTTCTAATTTTTGATTATTTGGATCTCAAAAACCAGAGTTTTTATTTTTAGTTAATAATTATATCTGCTTTCCCAATTTATGATTTCCGATATTTCGTATCTCAAAAATCGAAAACTCCACATCTTTTTTGGCTGAATGATAGTTTCCTGATTTTTTATTTTCGACTTTCAGAATATCGGTAATCGGAGACCATGAAAATTGGTTTTTGTCTAACCTTGTATCCTATCCTGTTGCCTTGATATCGTCCGTCTATCCATAAGAAATCTACAACCCATATTCTTTTGTCCATTTGAGTTGGGTTTTTAAAGATTGAAACTTACGATGAGTTTTTACCATTGTTACTTGTTCTTTTTTACTCTGCTCAGGTTTTTTTATTGTGCATTATCTCTATGTCCTAGTGCACAAACTCATGTATTTTTTAGTGTTAGCACCGGTAAGTTTACGCCCACTGACCATTTTTTTTGGTAAATTTGAACTCATGTCATTTTCAGACATGGTCGCCAAAGTCCAATTAGAGAAGGCATCTTCCTCGAACAAGACCACCATATTTGAAACGGATCTTCAAGAGAAGAAACAAAAAGATCCCAATGCAGGTGTTTTCATTGACACCAGTGGGCATGTGTTTGATACCTCATGTTTGGAATTTTCCAGGATTTACGCTATTTTTGATAATGATGACTTTTCCTCTCTCACCCATGACCAACCTGCTTACCTTCAGATTCACAATTCTCATATCCATTTCATTGTTGCTAGACCTCGATTCATTCCTTACACATACCCTGTTAAGTGGGAATTGGTCCACGTTGACCCTAAGCAACGCATGTTTCATGATATCGATAATACCAATTTTGCTTCATTCCATCCAGATGTATTTGCCAGGGCTTACGCTTTGGAAACCCCCAAGCAGCTACTCTCATTGAAATTTTTCGACGAAAACCTTACCAAATTCAATTATGAAGAATTAGTGAAAACTTGGATGGAAGACCCAACACAAGTCATCCCTGATTCATTTCCGACATATCCAATTTCTTGGTTTAGAGATCCCTTCTCATTGATGGCCGCCATGTTTTGCAGGTTATATGGGTTACCCAACTGTTCATCATTTAGGGCACAATGGGTTCTCGCGGCCCACCATATTTTTCTCACAAGTGATTCTTTTAATTGGGCACAAATTTTGTCCTGCAATTTTATAGAAGAAATTGAGAAGTATCAGAAATTCCATGCAAATAGAAAACCAAATTTATATATGTCAGGGTTCGTGATGGATACCTTCTATGCGTCATCTTATTTCCTGGATTTGAATTGGTATTGGAGCAACACATATACACCCGTTCATATATATTTCTCTTATATGTGGGACAACAATTTCATCCCTTGAGTTTACGAGCTCTGTGACATATTTCTTGGGTCAATGTACTTCAAAATTTTCAAAGATGATGCCCCTACATTTTCTTAAGGCATTAGGGAACTGATTTTAGTGTATGGCGACTTTTATGTAGGAGAATATTTCTCTTACATAAGGATTTGGGGAATTAATACAGTTCAACTGCTTCCGAGGATAGTTCTCGATTGCATGGTGCTGCAAGAGTTTGCTTATCAGACTGTCATCGATGGGGTTTTTCCCAAGTTGACTAAACATAAGAAGAGGGCTTGG
Organism: Pseudotsuga menziesii; assembly: GCA_001517045.1. Taxonomy (NCBI): domain Eukaryota; kingdom Viridiplantae; phylum Streptophyta; class Pinopsida; order Pinales; family Pinaceae; genus Pseudotsuga; species Pseudotsuga menziesii. The sequence continues at coordinate 40,094 of LPNX011229309.1, read as the reverse complement.
CCCAAATTTCCTATGAATATTGGCAATCTTACCCTACAAAAACCTGCCCATGCATCCTTGTTAGGAAAGGAAATTACTGTTATGAACTTGTGGAAGGAATCCAAGAGAATGCATGACCTGATTTTTTATTTGGCCAATAATTTTACACCTGATCATGTTAGATTTCATTATTCTCATGAAAATGATCTCGTTGATTCTATGTTCACAGGATCTATCAATTTTCAGGAGGCAATGAGTAAACTTCGCTGATACGGATACCCAGTCCCATCTATACCAATATAAAAAAGATATTAAGATAAGGAATCTCTAAGAAAGAGGAGATAAGCTCAAAATAAAGCAAGATATTCAAAAGGAAAGGACAGAAGAAGAAGCAAGAGAACATGATGTGCCTCTGCTGCTTCTCTTGTTCCTCGACCCAAGGACAAGGGTAAAGGTATCCTTGATGGCGCATCCACTCCTGGTGTTGTTTCAATGGAAGATACATTGTAGAAGGGAGCAGAGTTTAAGAGGAACCTAGAAAAAATTAGTTCCTAGCCGCAAACTCACATAGAGATGACTGAAAATAATCCTAAGAGGCAGAAGGTTGAAGTGAGTTCAGAACAGACATAGATGCAGCAAACACTCATAAAAGAAAATCCTATCCCTTTGCTCCCTCTTGTCAAACAAGAGAAAGTTGTTGTGCAAGAACTCTCTGCACAATAGGTACATATTCTATCTTCAACTTAGGTTGAAGTTCATGATGTACATAGAGATCTGGAAGAAGAAGAAGATCCTGCAACTTGCACAGAAAATGTTTTGAATAACCTTTTGTCATCCATTCCCGATCTTCAAGGTTTTCCCAAATGTTAGGTTCGTCATCTTCTCAGCAATCTTTTTCCCAAATTATTTTTTCACCGATTGTGGGAGTTTCTACTGGAATCCCCACAATTCCAGTTGACTCACTTATTCATACTTCTCCTCCTCCTCTTTCACCACTGAATCTATCACAACGTCCCCAGTTTCCCAACCTCCTCACATGAGCAGTTCTTCTACTTATATGACTCTTCCTCTTAAAGAATTTTTTCCTACATCTGATGTTGTTGCATCCATTACCTTTACCTCTGCTTTCGATCCTATGAATATCCCTCCCCTCAGCATATAAATCCCCTTAAATCAGACCCAAATTGATTCCCTAGTTACCACCCAGCACCAAAAAACTTGTCAATTTTGTTTGATGAAGTTCTTTTGAAGATAGTTGAAAGAAGTAATCTTGATTTACATGCTTTTACGTTGAGTAGTTGTTTTCTTTCATCTGTTATATTTCACAACAATCTTATTTGAAACATTACATACCCTTCTTCAAGTGTCCTTAAGTAGTTAGTTAGATATAAACTCTTTTAATTTTTTTGTTCTCAATTTATCCTCATAGAAGATATTCTATATCTAATAAAACCTCGTGCTAGTGGAGGCCTCGTATCCATAGGATTTAGCCATTTCAAACAGCTTGAGGATAGACTCTTCTTTGCATGGGAATGGTTCGAATCCTTTGATTGGGTTATCTCCTTGTTTTGATTTCCTTGTATAATTTTCCAGCTACCTACACAACGAACCCGTCAACACAGCGGAACTCAGCGAACTGAGCCGACACAGAAAATTTCCAGCACTAAGAGAAATTTCTCTAAATTTTTCTCTATTTGCTTCTTTTCCTACTGACCATAGAGGGTGATTATTCCTCTGTTAGCTATTCATCTTGGCCCACTGAGGCCCAATGCTGCAACTAGTGCTTTGATACCACACTGTCACGTCCCCTCCCCTCATCCCGCTTATGGAGAGAACGCGACTACACTGCTACTATTGTTATAATGGGAAATCTAGCCCCATGAACATAGTCAAATAAAAATGCATTGAACATAAAAAAAAGCATACAGAGATGCATAATGCAATATACATTGGAAACAAATACATTTTATTCAACACATTCATGTTGTTCATAATTCATAAAACAAGCAACATTCATCCTATTCAAGCATTCAAGATCTTCATGATAATTTACAAAGCAAATACAGCTGCAAAGTTAAATAAAATAATACTTATCTTGAGAACCCACAACTAGATATGTTGTTGCAACGTTCCACCCAACCATAGGCTAGTGTGCTCATCAATCTCTCAACATCACTGCCACCCCCGAGCTGGGCATGCTTTCCACAAGTAACTAGGTAACCATAGGATTACACGCAGCAAGACCATACACACAAAGTCAAGCCAAAACACAGTTTGGTTTCACAGACTCTCCATCCCAACCAATAACCAATTCGGTTTCACGGGATACTAAGGAAATAAGCCAACAATATATGCGTTCCTTGGACTTACTCAGGCAAGCCAACCCAAGGTTTCCCTTCCCAACAAAATACAAGATCTGAGTTGTAGAGAAATGTTTGGAAATCACAAATAGAAATGACAGATGGGGAAAAACAACCCAAGGGATCAAATCCATGTTCATAAAACTCTCATGGACATTACAAGAGAAAAAAAACCTCTATTCACACCCAAATCGTGAATCCGAATTCATACAATGCCTATGGTATTATGAGAGCAAATATGACCCCAGTAATCACAAAAAACATGAATCCCTGCTGCACATACAATTAGCAACAACAAAACAAATTTATGGGCATGAAGGAGTGAGGAAACAAAATAAATACTGAGGGGAAAATGCCCAGCAAGCTCAACTACGCGAGGAAAAATAAAAAAATCATCTTAAACCCCCAAATCGTGGTTCTCTCTGCACATTCACTCTGGAACATAGAAAATGAATTTTCCTAGCCATGGAATGAGCAATCAACAGAAAAACGTCCAGGAGAGAGCCCAACCACTAAGCATTACCTAGATCGACTTCCCAGGAATTGGAAAAAGAAGGAAACCACTTCCTCTATGAGGAAAACACCTAGGAGCTCCCAAAACCGTGAGGAAGAGGAGGACGTCCCTGCACAATGGGTTGGGTAGACATTTTTGGGTTTTTACTTGCCCAAGGAATATGGAGGGGGGAATATTCAAACCCTTGAGCCAATGAGGAAAATCCAAATGTCAATGGGAAAACTCATCAATCTGTCAACTACCGATTTTTTCTTTTGTGCCCAGTCATTTACAAGTGGTTGAGTTAGTTAATGCATGGGGATGGGAAGAGTATGGTAGTCAAATTCGAATTTGAGAAGCCATCTATTTAGAAAAACGTGTTTTGACTTCTTGGGCAAGTAAAAACCCAAAAATGTATACCCAACCCATTTTGCAGGGACGTCCTCCTCTTCCTTGTGGTTTCCATGCAGCAAGACCTTCAACGCAACAAGACCATACACACACAGTCAAGCCAAAACACAGTTTGGTTTCACAGACTGTCCATCCCAACCAATAACCAATTCGGTTTCACGGGCTACTAAGGAAATAAGCCAACAATATATGGGTTCCTTGGACTTACTCAGGCAAGCCAACCCAAGGTTTCCCTTCCCAACAAAATACAAGATCTGAGTTGTAGAGAAATGTTTGGAAATCACAAATAGAAATGACAGATGGGGAAAAAAAACCCAAGGGAGAAAATCCATGTTCATAAAACTCTCATGGACATTACAAGAGAAAAAAAACCTCTATTCGCACCCAAATCGTGAATCCAAATTCATACAATGCCTATTGTATTATGAGAGCAAATATGACCCCAGTAATCACAAAAAACATGAATCCCTGCTGCACATACAATTAGCAACAACAAAACAAATTTATGGGCATGAAGGAGTGAGGAAACAAAATAAATACTGAGGGGAAAATGCCTAGCAAGCTCAACTGCGTGAGGAAAGGGAAAAACATCATCTTAAACCCCCAAATCATGGTTCTCTCTGCACATTCACTCTGGAACACAGAAAATGAATTTTCCCAGCCATGGAATGAGAAATCAACAGAAAAACATCCAGGAGAGAGCCCAACCACTAAGCATTACCTAGATCGACTTCCCATCCATTAGAAAAAAAAGGAAACCACTTCCTCTATGAGGAAAACACCTAGGAGCTCCCAAAACCGCGAGGAAGAGGAGGACGTCCCTACACAATGGGTTGGGTAGACATTTTTGGGTTTTTACTTGCCCAAGAGGAGCAAAGGTGTTTTCATAGATTGAATTAAGGTCTGGTTACCAACAGGTACGGATCAAGGATAAATATGTTCATAAGATAACCTTCAGAGCAAGGTATGGATCTTATGATATTGTGGTGGTACCATTTGGTTTCACAAATGCACCAGCTACATTTATGTGCCTCATGAATAGTGTTTTCAGTAAGTATATGGACAGGCTAGTTCTTGTTCTCCTTGATGTCATTCTTATTTATTCTAAAATTGAGGAAGAACATGTGGAACATTTGAGGCCGACTTTGAAATTGCTCAGGCAGCATAAGTTGTAGGAAAGGTTGAGCAAATGTGACTTCTATAAAGATAGAATTCATTATTTGGGTCACAGTATCTCAAATGAGGGAATATTTGTAGACCCTGAAAAGATTGAGGCCATTATGAGTTGGCATGCTCCAAGAAAGATAATAGATGTAAGATATTTTATGGGACTTGCAGGATATTGCAGGAGGTTCGCTGAAGAATATTCAACAAGTAAAGTTGAGTATATTTATAGGATGAGGAGGCCTGCATGTGGAATTTTAGTTCCATGAGGAGATGACCCTCGTGGGTGTCTACAATCATTACAGGACTTCCTGGAGACTGCAGGTAGAATGACCTAAATAGAGCAGTATGGTTGTGACCAATGAAACCCAGGGAATGAAACTTCCATGTTCTATGAGAAGGATCTCATGACTGAAATCTAACTTCTGAACATAATAGATTTTGAATTGCATATTTCAAATTTTTGTTGTTGATTTCTATTGACTGTTTGGTTAATCTAAAATGGTTTCATGATGGCATGTTGTATGTGGATGTCCAGGTTTTGGGGCAACATGTGTAAGTAGGGGATAAGTGCTCCCACTTGTAAAAGCCAAACAATATGAGGATGGCCTCATGGTTGAAAAAATATGATTTTCTGCAGGAAGCAGAATTGTGAACTAAGATTTTTATTTGACTATCAATGTTATTGATTGTTTGATATTTGGGAAAAAATGTATGCATGCAATAGATTTGAAAATATATGATTAAATTTTTATGATGACATCTCATATGGACTACATTCTTGTATGTAACGCAGGTGAGATGATGAAAATATGTACTGGGTGTACATGGCTCCTCAGAAGGATGTACTTGGATACATAGCTTCTCGGAGGGATGTGTTTGGAATAGGTTTGAACACCTATGATTGAAATTTTTTATGATGGCATCTCATATGAATAACATGCTTGTATGCAATGCAGGTGAGATGATGAAAATAAGTACTGGGTGTACATGTCTCTTTGAAATGATGTACTTGGATACATAGCTTCTCGAAGGGATGTGTTTGGAATATGTTTGAACACCTATGATTGAAATTTTTTATGATGACATATCATATGAAATGCATGCTTATATGTAACGTAGGTGAGATGATGAAAATATGTACTAGGTGTACATGGCTCCTCGGAAGGATGTACTTGGATACATAGCTTCTCGGAGGGATGTGTTTGGAATAGGTTTGAAAACCTATGATTGAAATTTTATGATGACATCTTATGTGAACTGCATGCTTGTATGTAACACAGGTGAGACGATGAAAATATGTACTTGGGGTACATGACTCCTTTGGAAGGATGTACATGGGTACATAGCTTCTCGCCCCTGTCAGCTAGACACCTGTATGAATCATTGGCAACACCCACGGTGTAATACATTTGGTTAGACTTCTTTCCAAACCCATTCACACCATAAGGGGACTGTCACAAGAGTGGGGGCTCCATGAAGAGAATAACCCCTGGGTATTATGGTGTCTGGAAAGGAAACGCCTGAGCATTGGTAAGCACTTGGAGGAGGTGCTAGGCCCTTCAACCAGAGTTATAATTAAGCACCCAAGGAGGTGTTAGGATCTGAAGCGAGGTTGGACATATCTCGATTGAGAGATGCTATACAGATACGTATTTGATTTACTTATCAATATTTTGTTGTTGTTGATTTTTTGTAAATATACATGAGCATATGATGCATCCATGGTTTTGAAAATCTTGTTATAGATTTCATCCTATAGGAATGAATCTGACATGTGAATTAAATTCATTGTGGTGTTTGGAAAGGAAGCACCTAGAGGAGGTGTAAGCTCTTAAGCAGAGCTTCCATTGAGCACCTAGAGGGGTGTTGGGCTCAAGAACAGAGCTGTCAGAGCTCAGTTGAGAGGTATTTTTAGGTGATCCGAGGCTTGTAGAAACCAAGCTACCTTTTAATGCACACCCAGGTGTGGGGTGGGGAAGGGTTGTGATTGACATGGTTGTATAAAGCCAATTTAGATACATGTGATCCTTTCTATAATTAGTTTAAGCCCCCCCGGTCCTCGTTATCCCATTATATCCATGGGGTGCCTAAGTGCAGTTTCTCCCTTACCCACCTAAGCTTTGTTCTACTACTTTCATTCATCTTTACCTTTTGATTTTATCCCAAAAGAGTATCATTTGGTAGGTCTTATTAGTATGGAGTTTGACCCCTTCATCTTATCTAGGTTGTTCACCAATCCGAACCCTCTTTTTGCTACATTGATTTGTTGTTTACATCTAGAGTACTTTAATAGCCATATACTTGGTGCTTCTTCTTGTAAGACACCATTCCTATCACCTGCTATCTACCCTAGATTACTCCCAACACCTGTATTTTAGCCCGCTTTACCCATGATAATTGAATCATTGCTTGGGGTTTGAGCATAGGTATTGTTGGTTTCCAAAGATATTAGAAATGTTCCAAGATGAGGAGAAGGATTCTCCAAGACCCAGAAAGTGATTGTGTGGTGTGTACTAATGCATGCAATCAAGGACTTAGAGGAGTTCGTATGTAAGAAAACCACGAAGTGGAACCAAGGAGGAGTTCCAAATCATACCATTGGGTAGGTAAAGGTGCAGAGGAAGCACCACTGTCCTAATACGACTACATGGGAGCTGGAGGATGCCATGCGAATGGCACACCTAGTTTTTTGTTAAAATTTCTAGAGCACTAAGGGCGGTGGCATTGTAGCATTTTGTTAAATTTTTGTAAAGCACTGAGTATAGTGTTGTTGAAGGGGAAGGGGAATGTAACAGCCTGGTTTTGACCCCAAGGGGGAGGGGAATATGTGCCCCGGTTTCGACCCCATGGTATTGAATTGCATATGATGTAAATAGCATTAATAAATCATGGCGTGGAGCTCAAGGCAAAGGCCCCACCATGGATTTAGTGTTTTATATTTTGGCAATTAAAATCGATGCCGATGGTTTATGTGCTAGCCATGCACAATATATTTTGAGACATCATGTAAAAGTGCAAATTAATAAAAATACCACAACTAGCTATGTGTCATAACGTGAAAGAGATGGGGGAATGATTTCACAAGGAATAGGGAGGGGGGAATATTCAAACCCTTGAGCCAATGGGGAAAAGACAAATGTCAATGGGAAAACCCATCAATTTGTCAACTACCCATTTTTTATTTTGTGCCCAGTCATTTAGAAGTGGTTGAGTTAGTTAATGCATGGGGATTTGAAGAGTATGGTAGTCAAATTCGAATTTGAGAAGCCATCAGTTTTGAAAAATGTGTTTTGACTTCTTGGGAAAGTAAAAACCCAAAAGTTTCTCCCTAACCCATTATGCAGGGACGTCCTCCTCTTCCTCATGATTTTTGGGAGCTTATGGGTGTTTTCCTCACAGGGGAAATGATTTCCTTCTTTTTCCCATGGTTGGGAAGTCATTCTTGGTAATGGTTAGTGGCTGGGATTTCTCCTAGACATTTGTCTCTTGATTCCTCATTCCACGACTGGGAAAATTAGTTTTCTATGTTGTTGAGTGAATATGTAGAGAGAACCATGATTTGGGGGTTTAAGAGGATGTTTTTCCCTTTCCTCGCACAGCTGAGCTTGCTGGGCAGAAAATGTTTTGAATAACCTTTTGTCATCCATTCCCGATCTTCAAGGTTTTCCCAAATGTTAGGTTCGTCATCTTCTCAGCAATCTTTTTCCCAAATTATTTTTTCGCCGATTGTGGGAGTTGCTACTGGCATCCCCACAATTCCAGTTGACTCACCTATTCATACTTTTCCTCCTCTTCTTTCACCACTGACTCTATCACAACGTCCCTAGTTTCCCAACCTCCTCACATGAGCAGTTCTTCTACTTATATGACTCTTCCTCTTAAAGAATTTTTTCCTGCATCTGATGTTGTTGCATCCATTACCTTTACCTCTGCTTTCTCTCCTATGAATATCCCTCCCCTTAGCATATAAATCCCCTTAAATCAGACCCAAATTGATTCCCTAGTTACCACCCAGCACCAAAAAACTTGTCAATTTTGTTTGATGAAGTTCGTTTGAAGATAGTTGAAAGAAGTAATCTTGATTTACATGCTTGTACGTTGAGTAGTTGTTTTCTTTCATCTGTTATATTTCACAACAATCTTATTTGAAACATTACATACCCTTCTTCAAGTGTCCTTAAGTAGTTAGTTAGATATAAAATCTTTTAATTTTTTTGTTCTCAATTTATCCTCATAGAAGATATTCTAGATCTAATAAAACCTCGTGCTAGTGGAGGCCTCGTATCCATAGGATTTAGCCATTTCAAACAGCTTGAGGATAGAGTCTTCTTTACATGGGAACGATTCGAATCCTTTGATTGGGTTATCTCCTTGTTTTGATTGCCTTGTATAATTTTCCAGCGACCTACACAACGAACCCGTCAACACAACGGAACTCAGCGAACTAAGCCGACACAAAAAATTTCCAGCACTCAGAGAAATTTCTCTAAATTTTTCTCTGTCTGCTTCTTTTCCTACTGACCATAGAGGGTGATTCTTCCTCTGTTAGCTATTCATCTTGGCCCACTGAGGCCCAATGCTGCAACTAGTGCTTTGATACCACACTGTCACATCCCCTCCCCTCATCCCACTAATGGAGAGAATGCGACTACGCTGCTACTATTGTCACAATGGGAAATCTATCCCCATGAACATAGTCAAATAAAAATGCATTGAACATAAAAAAAGCATACAGAGATGCATAATGCAATATACATTGGAAACAAATACATTTTATTCAACACATTCATGTTGTTCATAATTCATAAAACAAGCAACATTCATCCTGTTCAAGCATTCAAGATGTTCATGATAATTTACAAAGCAAATACAGCTGCAAAGTTAAATAAAATAATAATTATCTTGAGAAGAAGATTCCCCACAACTAGATATGTTGTTGCAATGTTCCACCCAACCATAGGCTAGTGTGCTCATCAATCTCTCAACATCACTGCCACCCCTGAGCTGGGCATGATTTCCACAAGTAACTAGGGAACCATAGGCTTACATGCAGCAAGACCATACACACACAGTCAAGCCAAAACATAGTTTGGTTTCACAGACTGTCCATCCCAACCAATAACCAATTCAGTTTCACGGGCTACTAAGGAAATAAGCCAACAATATATGGGTTCCTTGGACTTACTCAGGCAAGCCAACCCAAGGTTTCCCTTCCCAACAAAATACAAGATCTGAGTTGTAGAGAAATGTTTGGAAATCACAAACATAAATGACAGATGGGGAAAAACAACCCAAGGGAGCAAATCCATGTTCATAAAACTCTCATGGACATTACAAGAGAAAAAAAACCTCTATTCACACCCAAATCGTGAATCCGAATTCATACAATGCCTATGGTATTATGAGAGCAAATATGACCCCAATAATCACAAAAAACATGAATCCCTGTTGCATATACAATTAGCAACAACAAAACAAATTTATGGGCATGAAGGAGTGAGGAAACAAAATAAATACTGAGGGGAAAATTCCCAGCAAGCTCAACTGCGTGAGGAAAGGGAAAAACATCATCTTAAACCCCCAAATCGTGGTTCTCTCTGCACATTCACTCTGGAACACAGAAAATGAATTTTCCCAGCCATGGAATGAGCAATCAATAGAAAAACGTCCAGGAGAGAGCCCAACCACTAAGAATTACCTAGATCGACTTCCTAGGCATTGGAAAAAGAAGGAAACCACTTCCTCTATGAGGAAAACACCTAGGAGCTCCCAAAACCGCGAGGAAGAGGAGGACGTCCCTGCACAATGGGTTGGGTAGACATTTTTGGGTTTTTACTTGCGCAAGAAGTCAAAACACGTTTTTCAAAATAGATGGCTTCTCAAATTCGAATTTGACCACCATACTCTTCCCATCCCCATGCATTAACTAACTCAACCACTTGTAAATGACTGGGCACAAAAGAAAAAATGGGTAGTTGACAGATTGATGGGTTTTCCCATTGACATTTGGATTTTCCCCATTGGCTCAAGGGTTTGAATATTCCCCCCTCCATATTCCTTGTGAAATCATGCCCCCATCTCTTTCAATGTTGTGGTGCATAGCTAGTTGTGGCATTTTTATTAATTTTCATTTTTACATGATGTCTCAAAATATATCGTGTCTGGGTAGCACATAAACCATTAGCATCGATTTTAATTGTCGAAACTTAAAACACTAAATCCATGGTGGGGCCTTTTCCTTGAGTTCCACACCACGATTTATTAACGCTATTTAAATTATATGCAATTCAATACCATGGGGTCGAAACCGAGGCAGACATCCCCCCTCCCCCACCCCCCTTGGGGTCAAAAATAGGGTGTTACAAATACGACCCCCCTTTGGGTATGTACCGGCTTATAGCTAGAGCTTTGTTATTGGTGTTTTGACACTTATTGGATTGTTACTATCATCATATTAATGACATGATGGATTCCATTGTATAATGGTCTTACTGCCATGCGATAGTTGTTGGATGGTTTTGTTGTTTATGAAATAATTGAGTATCTGTGTGATTGCTTTTGAATCTTTGGAGTCAATTCATTTCAAACTAGAGTTAAAGCCTTAGGGTTAGATACCCATAATAAGAGGTTGTATGTTTGCATTTTAAGTCTGTATTAAATTTTTTAATCATTTAAATATTGCTAGATCTGTTAGTATATTTGCTCGCTAGGTATGTATGCGACGGGGAGAGATGGATAACGAGTCTAGAACTCAATTTTTATTTATTTATGATTTGTCATCCAACTTCAGTTGTAACGTGATTTACTAGTTGATTTAATAATCAGATCTGGGTGTTTTGGTTTTAATGTATTACTGCAGATCTTGGTTTGTGTTTGGATGGTTTGTAATAGATCATATGTATTCTTTTATTTCTGTGATACTAAATAAAATTTGCAATTTATAGATTGATTTCTACAAGAAAAGGAAGAATCCTATCGAATCCTAATATGTTGTCAAAGCATCAGTTAACACTCTTTTGTTTAATTTTTGAATATTGGAAAATGTATTTTTGCAAATAAATCAGCCAACAATATAGATCTAGGGAAATTCGGCCATAGCCAAGGATCTCTGACAGTATGATGGTATATTTTTACTTAGCATTTTAATTTGATACAATTTTATATAAAAGAACAGAGACTAGCTTTGTAGGAAACCATCGAATTTGAAGAAAATATTAATTGAAAATAAATGCATTTAAAATACAATAATAGTACAACTATACCATGAATTAGAACATTTATCTAGATCTATGATAACACTTTATTGAATCTTCGATTCAGGTAAATTGCCCAAACAAATATTTGGTTATAATATCTTAAAACATAAATCTACGACTGCTGTTTAAGATCAGTTTTGCATTACATAACAACATAAGGTAGGGAAAATATAAGGAACAGATGCATAGTATCATTCTGTAAAAATTTAGATATGAACCTTTAAAATTTACTTTAAACAAGTCTAGAACAAATAAAAGTAGAATAGGGAACCTGTCACCACTATTGGGAAAACAAAATTGAAACGATCGTTCCTCACCAACTTCTAGAGAAGCCAAGTCTCACTTGCTCCAGAACCCCTGAGCCTATTTGTTGAAGCAAAAGGACAAAATCCATTCAATGTGTCATATCTCGCATCAATAGATGAATTCATCATCCATTGCTGGCCTCCTGCTTGTTAAATGGACATACTATTATATAGTATTTTTCCTAGGACTTGGTCATTTATGAGCCTCCTTCTCTTTAGCACTCCACAAGGAGTCGTGACCTAATTTTGGGGAGGATTCCTCCTGCATCTTGAGTTCTCACTCAATAGATTTCACCACTTGTCTTTTCCCCTTTAAAAAAACACTCTTTCAACCGTTATTTTAGTTTTGATTCCTTCCATTATTTTTAATTAATAAATAAGAATAATCCGTTACGTCTATTTTTGTCTTTATTGTAAAAAATATTAAAAAATAAAATATTCAAAAAGAATAATAATTTATTTTAATTCGGTGTATTACATATCAGAACATCCGCATAGACTCACTAATTACCGGGGCATATTTACACATTACTGAATCCTTGTGTGGAACATAAATTAGTGGAAGATCTCTAGTTACAGAGGCTTTTGCATATTTTCAACTCCAAAATTTAGAGTGCAAGTCAACATTGGATGAGTACAAGTCAAGTCATCCTAAGCCACAATTTATTTCTAATGGATTAATTATATCTCTAGTGAATATGTTACTATGAACCATCTGTAACGAACCCAATCCTCTCTTTATCATTTTGATAGATGGAGTACCTTTTTTTAACATTTTCTTATCAACAACCAAAAACATTGGTTGAAATAATTACATAGCATCACAATTGAGTGTGTTCCACATTGATTCTTAAAATCTTATATAGAAAGGTTTAAATGTATACGTATTGTAAAAGAATTATTCCACGGTCTTACTAACACACACTTATACATATGGTCCAAAATTCATCCATGATAACACAACACTATTTTCTCTCAAATCATAATAACCGTATGTGTCATGTGCGTAAATCCCTTATTATATATTAGACAACATGATTCATAGTTCATTCATTAAGTTAGAAGATGAGTACTCTTTTAAAAATGTGAGAAATATAAAGCATTAACTTAAATGACTTCACAAAAATAAAATGCATAAAATACAAAAGTAAGAGAGAGACACCAAAATACGCGGTTCACCCAAATCTGGGCTACGCCCACCAAAGTTTGTCATTCCCTTTATTATTAACCCAATAAAGGGAGAGTACAAGTTGTAGTACATCAAATAAAATTTAATTTATTTTTCCATAAGATCTCTTATGCAAGAGAGCATACTTTCAAATTACTTCTTAGTCTTATTGCAAGACCTTCCTTTTAAACATAGACATCATCATTTAAAACAATTCAATTTATTTTCACTTTAAATATCTAAGAGAAAATTATAATATACTATAAATATAAACTTACATGTGAACATCCTCTTCAAACTTCCTTCCATATCAAATTTCAAATAGAGAGTCTAATAAGTATATACATATCTATTCCTAGATCTTATTCACAACAATGGATAAATCAAGTATATGTATAAAAAGAACTATAACAAGACACACAGATCGAATACTGAATCGAAACTTGGATAATACAATGTGATTTCCAATATGGATATGTATAAAACACAAACAACGCTAGCCGTACAAAATGCATACTAACTCAAATCCAAAAACGTATTGACAAGCACAAGCAAGTTGAGAATCTATATGCATTTAAAATGAAAGCGCGGAAGTCACATGTCCAATCTATATCTTAAAAAAATTGCATGGATAAAGCACATGATCCAAATATTATAAAAATGCAGAAAATAAAACACATTACATCTCTTAATCCAAAACACAGGAAAGAACCACATATTACCGATCTTAATCAAAACGCAGGCCATAACACATTTCCATATCTTTAATCATAATGCAGGCCATAAACACATTTTCCAGATCTTTACTCAAACGCAGGCCATAAACACATATTACACCGATCGATAAATCCACTTATAAATTCAATACTGGTAAATTTTTATCATTCAGATCACAAGCATTCACATTCCCATTCAATAAAATGCCATGCAACTAAAATAAGATGTAGATCTATGCAAGCACAGAGAGATATAACATCTTATACAATTTTCTCATTTATAAAATCAGATTCCATACAGTAAATACCAGATCATGATTTATGCAATTGTATATATGTTTCCCATTCCTTCCATGTATTTAACATATCGATTGCAATTAAAATCAAGATCTGAATCTATTTAAAAGAAAAAAAATCGTTTATCCTCAGCACAGGAAAGGAAATAGGGTTAAAATTCATTCAAAATCAAGATTTAAATCTATTTAGAAGAAAACAAATCGTTTATACTCAGCACAGGAAAGGAAATAGGGTTACGATTCATTCAAAATTAAGATCTGAATCTACTTACAAGAAAACAAAGCATTTATCCTCAGTGCAGGAAAGGTAAAAAAGGTTACGATTCATTCAAAAAATATAGACTATAACAACATTCACAAGTAATGAATTTTGTTGCAGAGGATATAATACATACCTCATACAACTCCAACCAAATTGCTGGAAATGATGCTTGCAGACAATATAAAATATAGATCTAATCAGATTATTGGCAACACTTTTATACTCAGAGTTTTTCCCAATTGCAGGCACAAATACCTACTCCCATCTCTTCACATAAAACAAAAACACAATAAAATGCCTCTCCATCTCTTCGCCTCAAAAACTAACATCAAAATGGCCACGAGTGAAATTGTATTCCCCAACCAGGATTCTTTTTCCGTCATGTGGGAAACAGTCCCAGATGATGGTTATCTGGACTCCACCATTGAGTTCAAAAGATAGACTCCAAAGGAGTCATCGACTGTCATGGAGCCACAGCCGCCATCCACAAAAGTTCTCACCGAAGAGCCCCTCTCTAGTGACAATCACAATAATAGAATAGTCACCGTGTTGCTCCACTAAGCTCACCCAGTCCCAGGAAACACCATCACCTCTGCAATAGAAACTCCTCTTCCTTTGTACATGACAGTGTGAAGGGCGCATCCACCACTGGTAGGAAATATCACATTTTACTCCCACAGTCAGCCATGCCCAATAGCCACTATATAAACGAATGAGTGTGAAGGGCGCATCCACCACTGGTAGGAAATATCACATTTTACTCCCACAGTCAGCCATGCCCAATAGCCACTATAGAAACGAATGAGAGAGTGGCTGGGGAAGAAATGCTAGTCTCCTAGTTTGGTCTATTAAGATGACTCTCAAAACCTAAAAATGTAGCTATCCAAAATCATTAAATAATGAAGGCATTTCCAAGAGATCCAACACAAGCTCCCCTTTGGTTTCCCTAATCGTTTCTTTTAATTAACTCTTACTTAATATTTAATAATAATTAATTGTAGTATTGTATTTTATTTTGTTTACGAGTTTCAGTTACAGGGGATGTTACATACTCCCCCCGTTAAAGGTACACCGTCTTCGGTGCTGTTACCTTTCAAGTTGGTGTCTTAAACATACTTTTTCTCTTGCAATTATCAAGCTTCATTTATCTTTTCTTCAGAACATCTTCAAATTCTTGTTTTTCTCAACCCTTTCTTTTCAAAACAAGTTATTTTCTATACTTATATAAACATATGCATACACATGTATAAATTTTCAAATCAAGAAAATCATATTTTCTTATTGCAACATGTTGTTGTTGTTTTCATAACAACCCTTTAAGACTTAGTCTCTCTATCAGTGATACCTAAAATCATAAATGATGGCAAAATCATTCACGAGCTTTCATTTTTCTATCGTTTTATAACAACCATGTAGGATTTATATTTTCTTTGAATGTTTTGACTCATGACAATAGCATAGTATGCCTGCAACTACACTACATTTGTCACATAAATATCTCATGGCTCATTACTTTTGTTATTTCACTCTTACATCCATACCTTTGGTATGGTGGCACTTTCTCTCAAGTACCTTTATCATTCCATTGAGATTCAAACATACATAATCATATCAAGTTAATATAACATGTCCATAATCATGACATTCTTACATATTCTATAACAAAAGAGCAATAGAAATGCCCATAACAAAAATAATTTAATGTCATTTGTCACATGAGGATTCACTTCATACAATACTTTGCATCCCATACTTTCATCACATTTATCAATTAAGGATTCACCTCATATGTATTTTCTCAGCCAATGCTTCATCCTTCATCCTATCAAGATGCATAAAATACAAAAAATAATATCCACACACATACCTCATGTATGGAATTGATGTTCTAAACACTTCTTGGTTGGAATTTTCTTTCAAAAGTTTTGTCATGCATATATACATGAGGGTCATCTCCTCAGGGAACCACTAGTTCACGTGCAAGCATCCTCAACCTGTATATATTATATTAATAATATACCAGGATGATACCCTTCATTGGATTTTTACAGCTCTCAGGCGTATCTCCTACATAAAACCTGGAATCCCACATATATCTGATCATGAATCACAAAATATATCATTACAGAACCTAACACTTACCTGGGTGATCTCTGACAGTTCTTCTTAAGAGCCTAACACCTCCTCCAGGTGATCAATGATTGCTCTTTGCCAATGCCTAAGTATTAACATCATAGATTGTTCTATAGTGTCTAACACCACACAAGAGTATTCAATGGAAACTATGTACTAACTTCTCAAAAATTTCAGAGCCTAACACCTCTTGAGGGTGCTCCATAGCAGTTCTACTTAAAATATTTTGTGTTTAACCATTTCAATATTTTGTTTTGTTCATTTTGAAACTTAAATCTCAGTTCCTAAGTCACATTACATCTTGTAGTTATGCATAATGGGACTAAATACTTTAAGTGTTCCAGATCCGAACAAGCTCAACACTAATCCAATTTTCTACTTCATTTTCATTAATTAGTTTTGTTTACTGTAAAAAAGTTTCTCACAACTATAAGTGTCTTATAACCTAGGTGTCCCCTGTGGTCAGCTCATAATTTTCACAACTCTTTATTTAATTAGTCATAATGACATATATTTAGGAACATTAAATGCATGAAATATCATAATCATGAGTCAACATACTTACTATTCCAGTTCCTACGAGTTCCACTTCAAACCAAACTATTATTACTTCTAGCATCTATTCATATAAAAACCAAGTAAAAAATTATATGAATCAATTGCCTTAACATAAACATGCCATGTACACCACTCATCACCCATAATCAAGTATTTCAGTATGTTTTTTCCTAAATGTGTTTGTTTAATCAAATTATAACATCTTCTTAACCTTTATAATAATCTAGGATCTTGATGTTACCTTCTTCCATCGACATTTATCTTTTTCTTTCAACCACCTTACTGATTTCCCATTTGACAATGTTTTCTTGTAACCTTAAGTACCTGCATACTTTACTCACAATTTTCTTCCAAAAATATTTGCATCATAATCTCCTAAAGAAAACAACAAAATATAATAACAAGTTGATATTTAGGAAGGTCCATATTCTACTAAGACAACAAACCGGTCTTTTGCATGATCTCAAAGCATTACTTCCATAACAAATTAGTCATAACAAAACTTGCATATTCCTTTCATTGATGTGCAATTTAAGCAAACCGAATTCCTTATTTTCTATAAGCTTTTGGTGTTTCCTTTCCAACATCATTAACTCATTTTATTGATACCATCCATTCAACCATTCTAACATAATTTCAATGAATTTATACTTAATCTTGCAACGTAACATACCATTATGCACATCACACGATGGAACATTGTTAACATATATTTGCATTATTTTCTACCAACCTTTAACCTAATAAACTAAGTACATTATAATTGATGTCTAAATGATATAGTAGGTCACGTCATTTAATCACACCTACCCCTTTAAATATTTATGAGTAACTCTTCACAAAATTAAAACTGTCACTTGTTTATTCCATCAATTTATAATCTTATCCCAAAAACTTATCTTCCAAATATAGTCCTTTCTAATTAATTTTTTAGCATTAATCCTTGTCACATAACCACAATTATCCTTATGAAGCATCTAGGTGTATACCTACAGCTTAACTCAAACAAACCTTAACACTAAAATACGATCAAAAGATATAAAGTTTCCACGAAAATATAGCTAAGTGGATGGAAGTAACATACTAGATACATGTTAACATAGTATCTTTCTTGAATACGGAAAATAATTTAAAATATCTAATGAAATCAAACTTATCACCTTGTCAGACTTTAAACAAAACTTCACTCTTCTGCATGTATTTTTTTTTGTATTTCAGTTATGCAATTAGCATACATTCAAGCATATGAATCCAAGTGAACTATTTTATGTATTTGTCATTCATAAAAGTAAACCAATATCCTTTCAACACATGCGTTCTAATAAGTAATCATTAAATATCATATTTTCGAAAATCAAATTCTACACAAAGTGCACCACATACCTCTATATAAGCGAGTCCATTAGGTCTGAGCATTGTAAACCTGCTCTGATACCATTTGTAACGAACCCAATCTTCTCTTTATCATTTTGAGAGATGGGGCACATTTGTTTTTAACATTTTCTTATCCAAATAATCACATAGCATCACAATTGAGTGTGTTCCACATCGATTCTTAAAATATTACATAGAAAGGTAAATGTATACTTATTGTAAAAGAATTCTTCCACGGTCTTACTAACACATACTTATACATATGGTCCAACATTCATTCATGATAACACAACACGATTACTTTAGTTTTCTCTCAAATCATAATAACCATATGTGTCATGTGTGTAAAGCGCTTATTATATATTAGACAACATGATTCATAGTTCATTCATTAAGTTAGAAAATGATTATTCTTTTAAACATGTGAGAAATACATCTAGCATTAACTTAAATGACTTCACAAAAATAAAACACATAAAATACAAAAGTAAGAGAGAGACACCAAAATACGTGGTTCACCCAAATCTAGGCTACATCCACCAAAGTTTGTCATTCTCTTTATTATTAACCCAATAAAGGAAGAGTACATGTTGTTGTACATCAAGTGCAATTTAATTTATTTTTCCATAAGATCTCTTCTACAAGAGAGCATACTTTTGAAATACTTCTTAGTCTTATTGCACGACCTTCTTTTTAAACATATACATCATCGTTTAAAACAATTTAATTTATTTTCACTTTAAATATCTAAGAGAAGATTATAATATACTACACATATAAACTTACATGCGAACATCTTCTTCAAACTTCCTTCCATATCAAATTTCAACTAGAGAGTCTAGCGAGTATATACATATATATTCCTAGATCTTATTTGCAGCAAAGGATAAATCAAGTATATGTATGCAAAGATCTATAACAAGACACACAGATCAAATACTGAATCGAAACAGGGATAAGACAATGTAATTTCCAATATGGATATGTATAAAACACAAACAACACTAGCCATACAAAACGCATACCAAATCAGATCCAAAAGCGTATTGACAAGCATAAGCAAGCTGAGAATCTATATGCATTTAAAATGAAAGTGCATAAGTCACATGTCCAATCTTAAAAAAAATGCAGGCATAAAGCACATGATCCAAATATTATAAAAATGCAGGCAATAAAACACATTACAACTCTTAATCCAAAACGCAGGAAAGAACCACATATTACCGATCTTAATAAAAAAGCAGACCATAACACATTTCCAAATGTTAGTCACCTAGTTTGGTCTATTAAAATGACTCTCAAAACCTAAAAATTGCAGATCTCCAAAATCATTAAATAGTGAAGGCATTTCCAAGAGATCCAACGCAAGCACCCCTTTGGTTTTCCTAACTGTTTCTTTTAATTAACTTTTACTTAATATTTAATAATAATTAATTGTAGTATTGTTTTTGTTTTGTTCATAAGTTTCAATTACCGAGATGTTACACCATCCATCTTGGAAACCTATTGAACTTAAGTTTAAATGAAGAAAACCTATTGAACTTAAGCAACTTTTCTTTCCCAACTGGATGTAAACTGCCAACTCATGAGTCATAAAGAGTGATGCTCTCAGCTGCCACACCCCAGGCCCCATAGCGTAACGCTAAGGCTCCAATAGGAAAAATTAAATGTATATATGTAAATGGAATACTGCGAGTCATAGACTAGCTCTTTACAAAACCTAATTTCAAGAGTAATAATTTTATACAAAAACAAAGAGAGACCATGAGCTTCAAAAGGAAGTGTGTTCAACTTACCCAAAGAAGAGGAAGTCGCGATTCTTCGTATGAAGTATACCTAGAGAATTCCATGAGTTTCACAATGGTCGTTGGGAAGACAAGACATGAATAATTATTCCATTCATATGCCACAAAAGAGAATGTGATTAATAAAAATAACTTATGAAACAGTCGAATCCTTGTTAGTAAAGAGTATGATCAAATGAAGGTTCAGAAGATTTACCCTATCGTATGCTCATGAAAAAGGAAGGGAATTCATAGGCTTGTTTGACCCATGAGACAAAGATTACTTTCCACCCAATCTTCATGTTCTGCATAAAGAGAAATTATAAGTATATGATTCAACCATGAATACTAGAATTCTAAAATTGAGCAATTGGTATGATGAGCATTTGGTACAAAAATGTTACTTTGTTGCATTGAAAGTAGCAAGTTGTTGAACAATTGGTATAATGAACATGTCACGTCCCCACCCCTCTACCTGGGGGAGAGAACGCGACTAACATAGTTGTGATCTATACTGACAAACTTGCCTCATAAGCATGATATAAAATGCAATGAAAATAAACATACACAGATGCATAAATTACTATCAAGCAGTGGAAGCAATTTCATTCATTCACCGGATTTAACATGTTCATATTAAATCATAATCACATATATAGATGCAGAGATAAAACATACAAGAATACTTATCTTAGAAGAATCTTTTATCGTAACCAGCTACATTGTTGCAGAGTTCCACCCAACCATAGGCCAGTGTGCTCATCAATCACTCAACAACATTGCCACCCTCGAGCTAGGCATGATTCCTCAAGGAATAAGGGGAAACTAGCAGGCTCACATGTAGCAAAGGATACACAAAACTCATCCAAGCCAACAAAGTTGGGTTTATCAGGCTAATAGGGAGCTGGAAAGGTTGGCTACTGCGGCTAGTGAGCTCAATCCAAGAGCTATGGACACCTGCACCAAAACTAGCCTGACTTCTAAAACATCCACACACACCCAACACAAGGAATCATCCCCTTCTCTGCTACATAGTCCCTCGGGCTATGCCTTCCATTCTAGTGCTATTCAGGGGGTGTAAAGAAGAAATCCAACCCTCTAGCTTTGTCTATGAGGTTCCTGCACACACTAGGTTTTTCAAGCAAGCTCAGACCCCATTTCCACACCCAAAGATCGTTCAAATCATAACAACAGAGGTGTGCACAGTGAGATGCAAAGTTCTGGATTGGGGAAAATAGTTGGGCAACAAAAACAAAATTACCATGAAGGGTAAAAGACAGCCTGTAGCAACAATTCGATTTTCAGAGACGTTTTGGCCCTAACGTGTCCAAAACGGACTCAACGACTCCCAAATTCGTGGGTCTCTCCTCTACCAATTGCTATGTAATCAATAGAAAGGGTTCTCTCCAACCGGGTGGTGAGAACAATCAGCAAGAAACGTCAATGGATAATCCTAGCCATGGAGCATTTCCCAATTGACTTCCTAGACATGGGAAAACTCCATAAATCTACAAAAACATGAATGGGTACACACAGGAAGCTTTGAATTCTTGAGAGAGCTCACATGAAGGAAAAAAATGGCGAGAAAAACATGATAACGTGGAAGGATAGTAGAATGGCCTACGTTTTTGGGTTTTTTTACTTTCCAAAGGAGTTAAAACGCATTTCCCAAAAACAGATGGCTTATCCAATTTGAATTTGGGTTGTCATACTTTCCCATCCCATGCAATAACCAACTCAACCAATTTATGGCAGTAATAAATGATTGGGTGAGTAAGACAAGAAAGGTAGTTGATAGTTTGATGGGTTCCCCCTTTGACATTTGGCTTTTCCCCATTGGCCCCAAAGGTTTGAATACCCCCCCCCCTTATCCTTAGGAAATCATGCCCCTTCTCATTATTGTTGCATTTACATAGCTGGTTGTGGGTTTTTAATTAATTGCATATTTACATGATGATTTAAAATCATAACGTGCCTGGCTAGCGCAAAATACCATTGGCACCGATTTAATCGCCATAACATAAAACGATAATCCATGGTGGGTATTTTTCCTATAGCTCCACACCAAGATTAATTACAATATATACATCATATACATTTAGTGAAAATGGTGTCAAAACTGGGGTTTTATATTCCCCTCCCCTTTCAATAGCACTGTCCTCAGTGCTTTTGCAAAATTGGACAAAATACTACATTGGCATCACCTCAGTGCTCTATAGAATTGAACAAAAATGGATGTTCCAACTGCATGGAATCCTCCTGCTCCCATGTAGCCTCTTTAGGACCGTAGTGATCCCATTGCACCTCAGTCCCTATGGCTCAGTTCTGGAGCATTGTGACCTTCCTATCAAGGATGTGCATTGGCTCTATTTGGAACTCTCCCTCAGGTTACACCTGAATCACATCCCAATTTATCACATGGTTAGGATCATGTACATATTTTTTAAGCAAAGAAACATGAAAAACATTATGAGATTTAGTGCTAGCAGGAAATGCAAGTCTATATGCAACTGGACCTATTCTCTCAAGCACTTCAAACGACCCACAATATCTAGGTGACAACTTGGAACAACTTCCAAGCTTCAAGGAACTCTTCGTTGCTCTCACTCTGAGGTAAACATGATCCCCAACACTGAACTCTCTGTTCACCCTATGCTTATCTACATACATTTTCTGTCTGTCCTGGGCTACTTTCAGATTCTTCCCGATCTTTACAACCTCTTGTTCCATTTCCTTGAGCAATTCTGGACCAAGCACAACCCTGTTGATTGGATTATCCCAATTCATTGGTGTCCTACACCTCCTTCCATACAAAGCTTCATACAAACTCATCCCCAATGATGCTTGCTGTCCATTGTTATATGCAAACTCTACCAAATGTAAGTAATCTTCCCACTTGGTTGGATTTTCCATCACATACAAGCGAAGCATGTCTTCAAGCACCTAATTCACTCTCTCTATCTGCCCATCCATCTGAGGATGGTATGCAGTGCTGAAATTCAACTTGGTACCCAAATTTGCAAACAACCCCTTCCAAAAATTGGAAGTGAACTTGACATCTCTGTCAGAGACTATTGTCTTTGGTAATCCATGCAATTTGAAAATATCCTTCATGAAGATCTTTGCAATGTCATCAGTCTTATGCGTAGACTTAACTGGTATAAAGTGTGCTTCCTTTTTCAACTTGTCCACCACAGCCATGATGGAATCATGTTGTCTCCAAGTCATTGGAAATCCTGTAATAAAATCCATGGAAATAAATTCCCATTTCCATTCTGGAACTGGCAAACGCTGCAACAAAATGGCTGGGTGTTGATGCTCAACCTTCACCTCCTGACATTTCATGCATCTTGAAATATATTCAGCCATGTCCTTTTCAATTCCTGGACAAAATATTGCTTTCTAGCTGTAGCAATTGTCTTCTGATATCCTGGGTGGCCAGAATATGGAGCTTGGTGGATCTCGTCCATAACCTTTCTCCTCAAATATGCTACATTTGGAATATATACTCTATCTTATAAGTAAGAAGTCCATCTTCTTCCAATTTATATCCCTCATATCTCTTCTCAAGACTTTGCTGTTGCAATTTATCTTTTACCTGCTCATACAATTCATCTCCAGTAGTATGATTAACAATCTGATGTCTCAAATATGACTGGCAAATACTAAGAGATGCCACATGCATTTCCTGCACCTTCCTGCTGAGTGCATCAGCTACCTTATTCTCCTTTCCTTTTATGTGCTTGATTTCTAAATCAAACTCACATAAAAACTCCAACCATCTAACTTTCCTAGCATTTAGAGTAGATTGGCTGAACAAATACTTCAAACCACAATGGTCTGTCCTTAGCTCAAATCTTCTGCCCATAAAGTAATGCCTCCACATCTTGAGAGCATGTACTATGGATGCAAGTTCTAGGGAATGAGTAGTATAGTTCTTCTCATGCTCCTTCAACTTTTTTGACTTATAACATATCACGTGGTTGTCCTGCATAAGAAATCCTCCAAGTCCTTGTCCGCATGCATCCGTACACACCACAAAATTATTTTCTGGGTCTGCAACTTTCAAGACTGGTGCACTTGTGAGAATATTCTTCAACCACTGGAAGATTTCTTCACACTTCGATGTCCATTCAAATTTTATTCCCTTCTTTTGCAAAGAAGTGACTGGATGTACAACCTTGGAGAATCCTTCAATGAATCTCATGTAGTATCCTGCAAGTCCCATAAAAGATCTTACATTTGTCACATTTCTCAGAGTAGGCCAATTCATAATGGCCTCAATATTCTTAGGGTACACAGATATACCCTCATCTGAGATAATGTGACCCAAATAATGAATCCTATCTCTGTAAAAGTCACACTTACTCAAATTTGCATACAACTAATGCTCCCTGAGAAATTGCAATGTCAACCTCAAATGTTCGTCATGCTCTTCCTCATTCTTAGAATAGATAACAATGCCATCAAGGAAAACAAGAACAAACTTGTCCAAATACCCGTTGAAGACACTATTCATAAGGCACATATATGTAGCTGGTGCATTTGTGAGACCAAATGGTACCATTAAAAACTCATAATGTCCATACCTTGTCCTGAAGGCTATCTTATGAATGTCTTCATCCTTGATTCTCACCTGGTGGTAACCAGACCTCAAGTCAATCTTGGAAAACACCTTTGCTCCTCTCATTTGATCAAATAGGTCATCAATCCTAGGGAAAGGGTATTTGTTCTTCATAGTAACCTTGTTCAGCTGTCTGTAATCAATACATAACTTGAGTGTACCATCTTTCTTCTTTACAAATAGAACTGGTGCTCCCCGAGGAGACACACTCGACCTGATATACTTCTTCTCTAACAACTCTTACATCTGCATATTTAACTCTAGCATTTCTGGTTTACTCATCCTGTAGGGGGTCTTGGACACTGGTGCTGCTCTTGGAACAAGTTCAATTGTGAAATCAATGTTCCTCTTTGGAGGAAGCCCTGGAATCTCATCAGGAAACACCTCCCTGAATTCCTGCAACACCTGATAGTCCTCCAACCTAAGAGTTTCATTCTTTGTTGCCTCCAAAATATGAGCTGCATACAACTGGCAACCTTTCCGATAGAAATTGTTCAACTACATTGCTGAAATATTCCTAATAGAAATCAAATTTGGAATGCCTTTCACAATCCTGGAGTTGCCTTCTTCATCCAAGCACTCAAAGGTCTTATTATAACAGCCAAGCTTTACCCTGTGAGCTTTTAACCAATCCATTTCAATGAGAGCATCATAGGAACCAAGTGGTAGAACATTCAGATCTACACAAGTGACCAGTCCACTCATAACCAGTGGAAATCTCTCTACCACTTCACTAACCTTCCTTTAAGTTCTAGTGGCTAGCTGAACTAACCAATATTTCCTATGCTTTACTTTCTTAAAAACACAAATAGCCACTACTCTAGGAGTAATGTAATTGTGAGTAGAACTAGGGTCAATCAAAATAGAAATAGATTGCTCACCAATCTTACCTGCAACTTCAACCACAGTTGACTGGTGATCTTCCTGGCAGTCCTCCAATGCTTCATAGATCCTAGGGACGGACCTTGCTACTTGAACCACTGTTTTTGCCTCTTGAATGTTGTAAGCTGGCCTTGAATTCTCATTCTCAAGTGAAAAATTCCTGCGCATGTAGGGTCCTCCACATTTCCAACATTGGAGTGGTGCTCTGTTCTACTATGATTCTCTGGGATTTTCTCCCACCACTCTTACTAGCTGCTTCTCAACTTGGGATGGATGCTTCTGCTGATTCCTGAAGTTAGAAGGTTTGAAACCTTTCTTCCTTTGGTTAGACTTCTCGTTCTTCTTGTCCTTCCATGTCTTCTGGTAATTAGGTTTTCCTTTGCTTTTCTCATAGCAATACTTAGCCTTCCTTATTGCTTCCTCAAGATTTATAGGTTCATAAAACTCAATTCTATCTTTGTAAGACTAAGGTAATCCACTCAGGAAACACTGGATCTTCACTTTTTCATCTTTGATGTACCTGAAATACCTCAAAATTTCCAGGAACGTATTTGCATATTCTTCCATGGTTTGCTGTCCTAACCTCGGCTCATGGAATTCCTTGATCTTATCATCATAGTACCTATTGTAAAGGTACTTCTACTTGATGTACTTCTGGAACTGCTTCCATACAATCTTTCTTTCATTGATCTTCTTTACCTTCTTGAAGTGTTCCCACCATATGGATGCTCTTCCAGTTAGATTGAAGATGGCTACCCTAGCCTTCATATTTCCTGAATAGTCTTGAACTTGGAAATATTTTCTCATCCTAAGAAGCCAAGCTTCATATTCTTGTCCATTCCTTATCTCATAATTAAAGGTAGGAGGCCTTTCCTTCTTAAATTCATCACGTGAATGGTTCTTGTAACGCCTCTTCCTCTTATTCCCATGAGATGAAGAGCTTGAGTCCCCAGTGGATCCTTTAGATTCAGATGACTCACTAGGATATCTCTTTCTTCTTCTGGTATTGCTATTACTACCTTTCGGTCTTACTTTCCAGCCCCCAGAGTTCATCTGCCTTTGGATGTCAGTCAAACTTTGCAGCATGGCTGCATTCAGCTGATTCTGCTTTTCTTGAGCCTTAACCAATCTTTCATTATCTGCCCTGTAACTTTGCATCTCCACCCTTAGTCTTCTCATGGTGGCTGCAAAATCTGGGGAAGTCTCTTGAAATCTCCTCCCATTAGACTCTGTCTCAGCATTTACAACTCGGACATTTTCCCCCATAGCATCTTCCTCGTGTTGATAGGGTTCTTGTGCATCATTCATGCTGAAGGTTCTCATGGCTGAACCAAAACCCAACTTTACTGATCTGCACTATGTGGAACACCACCCTTTTGAGGGTGACTATGATTCTGTAAAATGTGTTAATAAACACGATTGTTAGCTGCAAAACATTCATATGAATAATACATTACTTACCTTCACTTGGAAAAATCATACATTGACAACTTTTCCCAAAAAACAGATTTTTCTTTTCATAAGAACGATTGTCTTAAGGGGACGATGAGGGTCAAGGGGGCGAGTCGAGGGCAGTGCCCTATTTTTTTTTTGTAAATACATCGATTTTGTGCAATCTGGTGCATAATCAAGCTGCCATTTTTCATCTTTCTAGCCCTTCAGATCTCACTGAAAAACCCTGCTGAATATCTCTATTTCGGCAAAATTTTCAAAATTTTCACCCGTTGCATCAGAAATATTTTTAACTTTCACCCGCTATAGTGGCTCGATCCTTGACTTCCATCCGTCACTGTTAGCTGCAATTTATTTTTCCATCCGCCTTCGTAGCAGCTCGACTTTCAGTTTCCAGTCGCCATTGTGGCTCGTTCTTTGTTTTCTAGCGACGTTACGTCGGCTCCATTTCCATCTTTTCTCCACTGTGCATCGGCTCAAACTTCATTTTCTATCAGTTGCCGTTGCGGCTCAAAATCTAATTTTCGTCCTCCGCACATTAGCTCCAAGTCAAACTTACACCCGCCACGTAGCGGCTCGAATTTCATCTCCTTTCTGCCGCCACTGCGGCTCAATTCTTTTCTTTCGCCCACCGCCGTTGCAACTTGAATTTTATTTTCCATCCACCACCATGGAATATTCTTCCTCCTTTCCCAGCCGCTACCATGGTTCCAACTTCTTCTTCATTCTGTTGTTACACTGGCTCTCTTTTGTTTTCTTTCGATCGCCATCGTTGCGGCTCGAAGTTTGGTTTCCAGCCGCTTTGTCAGCTCGGTCTTTGTCTTTCAACTGTCAATTAGACACTTAGAAAACATTTTGATTTTTTTTTTATTCTTCAGCTTCCCTCTCGCCAGTCATTCCAACTACCCTAACCACTATGGAGGCTCAATTCTCAGGTTCTTCCCACCACGTAGCGACTATCTTCTGGTGGAGGCGTCCAACATATTGGATGACTTAGCCAAAGCCATCTGATTTCTCCATACTTAGAGAAAATTTTGAAATTTTCTCTGCTGGCCTGTGCTTCAACAGAGGTTACCCCACCTTTGTTAACTGATCTTCTTGGCCCATAGAGGCCTAATGCAGCAACATAATGCTCTGATACCACACTGTCATGTCCCCACCCCTCTACCCAATGGAGAGGACGCGACTAACATAACTGCGAGCTATACTAACAAACTTGCCTCATAAACTTGATAAAAAATGAAATGAAAATAAACATACACAGATGCATAAATTACTATCAAACAGTGGAAGCAATTTCATTCATTCACAGCATTTATCATGTTCATATTAAATCATAATCACATATACATATGCAGAGATAAAACAGATAAGAATACTTATCTTAGAAGAAGCTTGTCTTGCAACCAGCTACATCGCTGGAATGTTCAAGCCAACCATAGGACAGTGTGCTCATCAATCAGTCAACAACAATGCCACCCCTGAGCTGGGCATGATTCCTCAAGGAATAAGGGGAAACTAGCAGGCTCATGTGTAGCCAAGGATACACAAAACTCAGCCAAGCCACACAATTGGGTTTATCGGGCTAACAGGGAGCTAGAAAGGTTGGATGCTAAGCTAGTGAGCTCAATCCAATAGCTATGGACACCTGCACCAGAACTAAATTGAATTCTAAAACATCCACACAAACCCAACACAAGGAAGCATCCCCTTCCCTGCTACACAGTCCCTAGGGCTATGCTTTCCATTCCAGTGCTATTTAGGGGGCGTAAAGAAGAAATCCATCTCTCTAGCTCTGTTTGTGAGGTTACTACACACACTAGGTTTGTCAAGCAAGCTTAGACCCCATTTCCACACCCAAAGACAATTCAAATCAAAACAACAGAGCTATGCATAGCAAGATGGATAGTTCTGGATTGGGGAAAATAGTTGGGAAACAAAAATGAAATTACCAAGAAGGGTAAAATACAAACCGTAGCAACAATTTGATTTTCAGAGACTTTTTGGCCCTAACGTGGCCAAAATGGACTCAACAACTGCCAAATTCATGGGTCTCTCCTCTACCAATTGTTGTGTAATCATTAGAATGGGTTCTCTCCAATCGGGTGGTGAGAACAATCAGCAGAAAATGTCAGTGGATAATCCTAGCCATGGAGCATTTCCCAATCAACTTCCTAGACATGGGAAAACTCCAGAAATCTACAAAAACATGAATGGGTACACACAGGAAGCTCTGAATGCCTGAGAGAGCTCACGTGAAGGAAAAATGGTGAGAAAAACATGAGAGCGTGGAAGCATGGTAGAATGGCCTATGTTTTTGGGTTTTTACTTGCCCAAGGAGTCAAAACACGTTTCCCAAAAACTGATGGCTTCTCCAATTCGAATTTGGGTTGTCATACTTGCCCATCCCATGCAATAACCAACTCAACCAATTTCTGGCAGTAATAAATGATTGGGTGAGTAAGACAAGAAAGGTAGTTGACAGTTTGATGGGTTCCCCCTTTGACATTTGTCTTTTCCCCATTGGCCCCAAAGGTTTGAATATTCGCCCCCCCCTTATCCTTAGGAAATCATGCCCCTTCTCATTATTGTTGCATTGACATAGCTGGTTGTGGGTTTTTAATTAAATGCATATTTACATGATGATTTAAAATCATAACATGCCTAGCTAGCACAAAATACCATCGACACCCATTTAATCGCCATAACATAAAACGATAATCCATGGTGGGCCTTTTCCCTGTAGCTCCACACCAGGATTAATTACAATATATATATCATATACATTTAATGTAAATGGGGTCAAAACCGGGGTGTTACAGAACATTTGGCATAAAAATGTTACTTTGTTGCACTGAGAATAGCAAGGTCTTTTACAGGGAGGAGATGTTGTAGCTTGGGTAACACTGACATGGCAATGACAATGTCCATTAAAAAAAAACTCTGGGCTCATATTAACCTATAAGGTATAAAATTAACATGTCAGGTCAATCTTAAACATTTTACACATAAGAAAAAAATTTACACCTCAAAAAATTGGATCCCTTTTGGTGCTTAATAAATCTAGGTTTAAGATGAATCTAAGCTGATATTATTACAATAAAAACAATAAATCATTAAACTCGTTGAGCAACTTAAAGACAAACTCTAACAAAAATAACCATGTATCTATTTTTATCCTAAATCTCCCAATTTAGAGGCCAAGCTCATGAAATTTCATAGCGAATAAAAAAAAGTTCATACATCATCCTCCATAGCCAGAACCCTATAAAGAAGAAAACCCCAAGGTCTAATCAACAAGGTGTCGAGTAGAATGAAGGAGGAAAAGTTACATCTAGGGTCTTCACTAGTGTCGAGGTGTAGTAAATAACACAACACTTAGCAGTCATAGCTAGTTACCTAATTCATGGGATCTTGATTAACAGATTGAGACCACCATTAAATCTCATAACCGTTTACTTATACCAAGTACAACGTTAGTCATGGCCTAGTTCACGTGGGTGCCATATTTTTAACTCGCTTGACATAATGTAGCGCCAAACTGGCACTACTACAAGGTGGAGTTGTTTAAGACTATTTTATTAGATTGTTTTTATATATTTTAAAAAAATGTAAGACAATGTTTAAGATTATTTTTAAATACAAAATTAGAAATGTCTCAAATATATTTTAAGAATGTTTAATACAATTTTTTAAAGATGATTTTTGAAATAAAATTAAAAATTGTCTCAAATACATTTTTAGAAGATTTTTTAAAACCATAAATGTTTTTTATATTTTTTAATTATTATTTTCATATCTACAAATTGATTTTTTAGATTTTATGGACTGAAAGAGAATTGGTTATGATTTTCCTCAGGGAAAAAGAATTGAGGTTTTACATCAGGATTTTCCAAAACAAAACAAATTATGTACTTCACTAATTAATTCTAATGAGTTTCGAATGCAACTTCTGGTGCTTTCATAGATCTGTGATGCATGCTGAAGATGAAGGTAGATGCGTCAAAGTTGAAGCTATATTCAGCTTATGGTGCTTGCATAGATCCTTGAGGTGCGTCAAAGCTGATGCTCTTAGCTGCATCAAAGTTGAAGGTGGAGGTGAAGGCGGAGGCAGAGATGAGTGTCTCAAAACTGAATATAATTCTTGTGGCTGAGAAACCTGAGTTGAACAGATCTCCGAATTGAGGTGCATTCCTAAGCTTGATATCCTAATTTTAATGAAGACATTTATTGATTAAGTAGTCATGATTTGGAAATTCATGTTGGAAGGATGTGCTTACACCTCCAACCTCATGTGTGTAACTAAACCCTGTCCATATCTTGAAGTTTCGGTTTTATGTCACAACTAATTGCTATGATACTAGAAATTTAGTGTTAGAATTACATTGGGTGAACTGAGAAAGGAATTCCGAGTCCTTGATTGAAGGACCATTTGACCCAACACTTGCCAATACCCCTATTTTAAATCATTTAATAAAGGCATTTAAGTTTTTTTCACCACTAAAAAAATTGACGGCCACGTTGGATTGTAACGGTATCTACAAATGAGATGTGGTTCTAGGAAGGTAGAAACATCGGAATCAAGAAGGTTCAGAAAATATGGACTTACTTGTACAGTTTTCTATTTTTTTAAATTAAGAATAAGAACTTCAGCCTAATTTACTCCTTTTGAACCCACTTCAATTATTTGAAGAATCAAAAGTAATAACGATGCGTAGTACTCAAAGATGTGTATAAATTGTGAAAGCATTATAAGAAGCATGGTTGGCAGATTTGCAAGGTATGATTACAATAATATATGTGAACAAACTGTCCATGAAACTTAAACATGGGTGCTTACTATTTTTGTTAATCATTATTTCTATTCAAAAATTCTTGTCACGTTGCTGCTTCATGAGCCATCATGATAGCAATGATCTATAATAAATATCTGACAGGATACTTCAATCTTTTTATAACTTTTTTTTGGAACTTTGTCATCTCTTCATAACATTGGATTCTAGCACTATACAATATTCGTTGAAACTTGTCATCGTAAGAAATTTGGTAGAGTTTCATATAAGATGTTTACCAGGTGGTTTGGATTCTTTTATAATGCGTTATAAAATGGAGATAAATTATAGTATGTTATTTATTTTACATAAGTTTACATTAAATATATCCTTTAATTTATTATTTTATTCTTTTATAGATGTCTTGTATCTTGTAGGTTGCAAGAGAAACATCAAGAGTATGAAGTGATTCTAGTTGATTATTTTCAAATGATAAAGGGATGAAAAGCATTGCTGAGAAATTCTATTTACAAATTCTAGTTTCTTCATAATTTGTAATTAATTTATGGGGCATTTCTGCGACGCTATCAAACTTTTTGAGGATGTAGTGTTTGAGAAATGTAGCATGCAAATATTTAATAATGACTATGACATACCGATGGTATGCATTTTTTCCCATGGAGCAACTATCCAAGCATTTTTTCAAATAAAAATATCGAAAATAATTATAGTAATATTGTGATGCTAGTAAAGTTATGTGTTTATTATGGAGCATTATTTTTCCTTCTTAAAGTTGTCTTTATATATCATACAAATTAATGAATGTTACAAATTTTCACTCTTTGTGAATATTGAATGTTTAAAACCCAATTCAAGAAACACTTAGATTTTTAATACCCTTAAAAGTCTCTACAAATACCAAAATAAAAGTTTCTATTAAGAGGCAACAATAATTGTATTATATATTGGCTTTATAAAGACAATAACTTGAGACAATTATTGAGATAGAGATAAAGAGACTAATATCGGACAATAATTTTAGTTTATATTGTCTCTATAGAGACAATAATTTGAGACACTAATAAAGACAATAATATAGAGACAATAATTGAGACACTAGTTTAGACAATAATTTTAGACAATAGTTGAGACACTAATAAAGACACTAATAATTGTATTTTATATTTTTTTGAGAGAGACAATAGTTTAAGGCAATATTTAAGACAATACCAATTTTTTTTTTGTCTTAAGTTGAGACAATTCATACAAATATTGTCTCAAAACCCCCCCTGTATGTAGTAGTGTGGTAAGCCAAGAGTTTCAAATACAAGTCATATGCCTAAGTGCAAAGGTTACAATGCCAAAGGTTAAACCCACACATTAATTACATCACCTCATAACTAAATTACACTAGACAAAACAACCAACAATGCACCATCCTGTCACGTCCAAACTTGCGAACATATATGATACGAAGATCCTAGTGTTGACATTAATAAGCCACCACCCCTGGGCTACAGAGCCCAAGGGAAAATGTCAGCGGCTCATGACATACAATGTCAAAACCCCAAATTTTCACAAAAAATTAAAATTTTGAGATAACATGAAATGCTAAATATGCGGTTTACTAACAGCTAATGGTTAGAAGAAATAGAAATAGTCCAATGATTAGTATTACATAATTTCAAATTATGATAACTAAAGCAGTTTCCTTTTCGTAATATAATAAGGTTTACTTGCACTTTGTTTTTATTTCAGTTTACTGATGAGTCTTCTTTATGGAAAGTAGGTGGAATCTAACTTTGAATCCTGGGCTTACTTAGCATTTATGCTAACGCATAAAGATTACTGGTTCTTATAGGTTTACAGGTATGATCGAACAAGTAAACATTTTAAATTCATAAACTATCAATAAGTGTTTCTATTTGCAAATAAAATGCTTAGTAGATAAGATGATAAATTTCCAAGCAACTTCGGTGAGGTAACGTAGTTTGCTTTCTTTAGTTTTTCTTGTAAACGAAGTTTAAATAAATGAGTTCCTTACTTTATCAAACGTAGCGATAGTAAGGATACTTACTATGGTTCTAAACTTATAATCTTAGTTGCATAGTAACATCTACTTTGATATGCCTATCTTGCAACGTTATAATAATTGTATTGTTGGTTATTACACATTATCACCCCACTTACTTGAATATCAAGCTGATCGATATTTACCTTATGTAGGGAAACTTACAGCTTGTAGAAATTTTTGACATTATAAGTTTGATTAGTGTAAAAACAGTAGCGTCTTTTCACATGAAACACTGTCTGCCTTTACTTCATAATCTAAGTCAATCCATGTGGTTCTATTGATTATAGACTCAAGTAGGATTATTCCATTGCAATTCTTATTATTTCTATAATGCTTTTCTTATATTAAGTTACTGTCTATAATAGATTTTAAGGTATATGTTTTCTATAATGATCAACCTTCCATCTTACACTAAGCACCAGTTATCTTTTATAATCATAAAATCATCCTACCAATAAATAATCATGGTAAATTACTAACAAAAGCCAAGTTGAGAAACAACTATTGACTATTAAAGTCTAATCCCAATTTGAACTATGTAAAAGAATTCAATATATATTCTTCTACCATACTAGCCAACTTTATAGTTTATTTCCAATCAAAACGTTGGTTTTATAAGGGTTATAAACATGCATAAACTATTATGTTTATAAACATACAATTCTGTAATTTGTTTGAAGGTTCTAAACAAGTCTAAAACAAAATTGAACCAGTGTAAAGAATTCATGATTCTACTCTTTACTATGCTATCCAACTTTATAATTATCACCACTTGAGTTGTGGGTTTAAAGGAGTATAACATTGCATAGACCATAATGTATATAAACATAGAAATCTATAGTTGTTTGATGGTTTTAAACAAGTAAACTTGGACTTTTTCATATAACAAATGGTTATTATACTTTGCTAGGGTTAACGTTGATAAAAATGGTTAACAAAACACTCACATTGTAATATCGACATTACGATATAATTTGATGAATTACATCCATCCCACGCTGATTGTTTTAAGAGTGAAAGGTTTGTTTTATATACCAAGCATGTTCACAATGCTTTACAAGCATAAACAACTATAATAGTTTCGAAGAGTTTTAAGTAAATATTTCGGGTTGTATAATGACTATATGATTACCAAACCTTCGTTAGGTCAACATCCCGAAAATCATTATTTACCCAACGCCAAATCAACACTAATCAACATTATGATATATACGTGTTATGTTAACGTTGAGTTATACATATATGAATATATATTATAGTTCCTGCATCGCTTGTTAATAAATCATTGTATAAATAATTGGAAATTATTGGAATGCAGGTGATAGTATAGAGCTCGACCCATGCATGGTTTGATTTTCTAGTGGGCACGTGGACTTCTCCTAACCGTGCACTGGAGATATAAGTTCATTGCAACCCTATCCCATTGTCATTTTCCCTCCGTAGTTCACGCGGGCCTTTGGATGCTCTGCAAGACTTTCATGGCGGTCGTGAGACCCTTCTGGTTCTAGTTTGCTGTGAGTCTTGGTTAATGTTGCTTCAACCTCCAATACTCGATCTTATTGCCCTTTCTTTGTACTGTGGGTATTTGCTCTGCAAGGGTTTGTTGGTTGTTGATTTGCACTTGCGTGTGGTTTGTCTGTGACTTCATTTTTCCTTTCTTTCGTGCAATGTCACTTCTGTGCGAAGCTGTGGCTTCACTGCTGTTAGTGTGTTCCCTCACCATCGTTGCAGGGTTTGGAGCTTCGTGTTCATGCCTTGCTGTTGGTGATAGTCTCAATACTAACTGTTTATTTTCTTTATTTAGGTATATATATTACCCATATTAAATTCGTGTTTACAGTAGGTTTTTATTAGAAAATGAATTTCAAACTAACACACCGTGATATGCACTTACAGGAACCTGTGACCACACTAATACAAAAGCGCGGATTTTTCCACGGAGGTTTTCCACGTTTCATACTTTTTGGTGTGAAATAAAGCCAAGTTGAGAAATGCCGTCGCTGTATCGACGCTTACTCGTCGCTGTATCGACGTTGGTAATCTCCGCCGTCGCTATATCGACGCCTTCCTCCTTCAACGTCGCTGTATCCACGGAGCTACGTCGCTATAGAGACGGCAATGTCAAGCTATGTCTTTTTAGTTGACCCAGGGCGCTTAAGTCAATGTTTTAGATATTTAAAGGTTTATTAACATATATGAAACCAGGCTCGCGGGCAGGCTTCAAATTTGAAGGCTTCAGTGCCCGTCAAAGGCCTGTTTACCTGTCATAGAAGGCCATGACCGAATTTTCCCTACAAAAAAAATTCGGTTTCATGGAGTGCCCGTCGAAAATGAAACGAAG
>LPNX011229301.1:0-14249 GCA_001517045.1 Pseudotsuga menziesii | reverse complement strand
GACAAGAAAAGATATTTCTATTAATATAAATCAAGGATTAGAAGAATGACAACCTCGGTCAGCACGTCTGCGAACCAGAGAAACTGAGTCCTCCACTTGGGCCTCCACCACTTCAATTCTCCATCTCTTGATAGAAAGCTCACAAGCAAAGGAAATCCTGGGAAGAACACAAAGTGCTCCAAGGGACAAAGGGATGCAGACTCAAGTATAAGCTCTGACAACAATGGACTATAGTTTTCTTACTCTTCAATTCCTCTTCTCTTTCAATGTATCCAAAGGGTTCCTTATATAGTTCCTCAATGGGTTAATGCAAGGTCGAATCCTAGTGATCTCAAGGCATATGGAAGGCCAAGAGACAAGTGACTCGGCTCCACATCAAGGAAAACTCCAAAACTATTTCGCCTTTTGGACACATCCCGATGTATGTGGGTTTAAGGGTCATATCTGCATATATACGTGAGAATAGGTTTAAAAGTCGTGTATGGAAAATAATGCATGTTTTTAGGGATGATCTTGGAAACATCAGATCTACAAAAATGGTCCATGGGGTCCAAAGAGTTTACAAAGGGATAGGGAAGGCCATAAATGTGTGATCCACCATGTGTGTTAAAATCAACTGTAACAGATGCCCTGTAATGTGTGAGGTTAGACGGGTGATACGATGGCTGAAATACATTACAATTCCATCCCAAAAGTGGAGTGATGAAGAACGAGGTTGAAGAACTAGCCATCCAATAGTATAATATAATAACCAAACTCTACACATGACANGGGTGATACGATGGCTGAAATACATTACAATTCCATCCCAAAAGTGGAGTGATGAAGAACGAGGTTGAAGAACTAGCCATCCAATAGTATAATATAATAACCAAACTCTGCACATGACAACAAGTACATACAGTAGTCCCAAATACACAAGAGTACAATGGCCATGAATAGGCATGATACAAAATATGACATGTGTGGTAATTGCCACGTGAAATATAGATAGATCAGAATATCCATGATGAAGATATATAAAGGATCANAGAGTACAATGGCCATGAATAGGCATGATACAAAATATGACATGTGTGGTAATTGCCACGTGAAATATAGATAGATCAGAATATCCATGATGAAGATATATAAGGGATCATGATCTCCATGAAAGATGAAGATATACAATGGTTCAAGATCTCCATAATGGCTGAAGATATCTGACATACACTGGAATCAAGTCACGAGAGCTGAAATCTCATGAACACTGGCACGATCAAGGAGGTAGGATATTTGAAATGCCACCAATATGGAAGGTATTCTACACAATCCTACTATGAGTACATGTCCTACTATGTAAATAGAGGTGTCGAGGTCAAACATAGTAGTCCATTGTTTGATTACTGGTCATTGATGTATACCATTAACAGATGTGAGATTACCCATCGATAATGAAAATGGGAATCAAGGTACTAGAGTGCAAACTAACAAGTGTGAATAAATGTGTTAAGGTCAAATAATTGAAAGAATCCATCGATCAGGGGACATTGATGTAATCCCAAAAACTGTCGATGGAAAGATAACTACCACTGATAACTTCAAGTCTCAAGAAACTCAAAATGAATCTAGACTCCTATCCAAGAATAAATGATCTAAAGATGATGGGATGAAATCCACTGGAAGGAGGGAATTAAGGAATCCTCCATCATCCAACATGAGTACTCAGCAAAGATGTATAATGTGGAAGGAGTTGATCATAATGTGCATGAACCAGTATCAGTATTAGGAATGGCTGACATGCAAATTCAAGAGAACTAAGGAATGGCCAAATCAGGTTTCAAATTCCTTTGAACAAGAGCATAAAGGCGAATGTGACTGAATGTAGCTAGCATAGACTCAATATACAAAAACTGGGACATCTCTTCGACACAGGAGGCATCGACAAAGGCTCCATAGGGACTGGAAGCTTAACTAGTTGGTGGAGATAAAATCAAAGAAATTAGTACATCTCCTAAAGTCAAACTATTAGGCCAATCAACGGATGTGATATATAGTGGTCTGTTCGAAGGTGACACAACTCGACTATTGCCGAAGATAACATCTTTTCCTGTCTGGTTTTTTGGTTTTTTGATATTTTTTGGACTTTTTCAAATATTTTAAAAATCTTGAAAAAGAATAAAAGTGCTTTATAGTTATATACTAGGAGGAGACGAGTGTCAAGGGGAAAACAAACTAGTTCCAAGAAGTGGAACGTACTTATGTTCAATGCAAGGAAACAAGTTTAAGATAACGACACTTGGGGGAATGTCCCCTCCTGGTAAAAAATGGGGAATCAAGCTGCAAAAGATATGTAAAATGGCTTTGCTTAGCTAGACATGAGATAATATTGGGATATATGGCTGATAATCAAAGTCAGGGAAGCTGGCATAAGGCTCAATAAGGCAAGAAAAACTCATGATAACGTAATTACAACTTGACATGAGGAAGTCCTAGGGAAAAGGGCCAGCAAAAAGATTAAGAAGAGTATGAGGCTCTTGCACAAAGTCATGGCGATACTATACAAAGGACTCCCATACCCTAAAGGAAAAATGTCGACATGGGCAGCAAATGCAAAACTGGAGCTAACTAGGGCACCCATGTATGGTAAAGTTCTATCATTCACATCATGTCACTTCTAAAATAAACAAGAAGGTTCCGTGACAAGATAGAATGGGTTCGTACCTAAGGTTATAATCAAATGGTCATAAGGTCATGCAAAGTGAAAACATATGTGAAACCTAATCTATATGCTAGTTTAGACATAATACCTAAAATCGGCACGAACGGGTCAAAACCACAGTCAAACTGCACTCAAAATGGACTCCTACATCATCAAATTAATCCAAAACGGTCAGAAATGGTCAAAAACTATAGAAAGTGGGTAAAAATTTTCAAAATTTTTCTATAAATAGTAAAAAATTCAAAAATTCCATATCATTTGAAACTTTTACCCATTTGAGCTCAAAACTTCCAATGCAAATTCCAGGAGCCTCGTCCGGTGAAATTCCACACCGTTTATTCCATGGTCAATTTCATTTTCTAGGCCAATCTAAAGTAGGAGTTTTGGCCCACGCGGATATCGGGGTTTTTTTCACATATAGGGCTGGCCATACATGGAAAAAGCTCTCAAACACACGTACATATGTGGTTGTTTTGCAAACAATCGCGTATGCATCCACTAACAAGGATTTTTAAGGAAAATAATGATAAAAAATCATGTTTTATGTGCAGGATGGTTCTAGAATGGAGGGAGAGGGAACATGGTGATGTAGAAGAGGTTGTTCAAGGTGAATTAATGGCCCAAGAAGCTCTACCTGCATGCGGTTTGTATAAGTTTTGGTGTCTTGGCAGCCTGAGGGCCAAACCAAGACTCCTACAAATGCTAGTTGATTATTGGGATCTAGACTCTAAGTCTTTTCACATTGATGGGATGTCGCTCAATATAGATATTGAGGACATCTACTTTATCACTGGATTATCTCGACAAGGAGAGGTGGTAAATCTATGATCTCGTAGGCCAGGAGGTGGCCTGACTATTGATGAGTACATTATGGTGTACAGCTTTTTGGACATGGAAAAGGTTGGGAGTCAAATCTGGACAAACTCGATCCAAGTGATGGGACTGAAGGCCATACTATTGGCACTCAGTAGGATAGTTGAACTAGCTTCACTACACCAGGCCTCGTGGACATTGATGTTCTATGCTATGGAATTTATGGGACCCATAGTGTATGACTGGAGCACTACGTTGTTGAGTAACATGAAGCAACAGCTCAGTGACTCCAAGATGGGCAAGGTGAGAAACTTCAGTTTCGGCAGCATACTGAGCACGTTATTCTTTGAGTGTGTACCGGGGCTAAGCCCTAGAGTTGAAATTCCTCCACATAGAGTTCAATATCCAGCCCAATGATGTTGGGAAAATGTTATGCATAGACTGGGTGTAGCTAGGTTGGCTAACCCCTACCCAACGGACTTCTTTCCATGGTGGCAGTGACAGATCATTTCCATCGATGACTACCCCTATGCAGGGATATATTTCTGGGGATATCTGGAGATGCCTCTACCACCAAGAGAAACATATAGTGACATAGGTAATGAATCCCAAACCCTCTTTTCAAGTTTTTTGAATTATTAAATTTTTTGTGTTTTTTGATATATTGACTCAAAATACAGGTTTTGGTGTGACGACACATAGTGACAATCTGTCATGTGTATGTAGATGTTGGACCATGACAACCTGATGGTTTTCCTCATCATAGCTGAAGGGGAAGGGGAGACAACATCATGGGTGTGAATGTGGAGAGGATGCTCCAAATCATCCACACAAACTTTGTACGCTTGACACACAGGGTACCCATGGCGCAAGTTGAGGACTTTCCTGAGGCCATGCCATGCTAGGTGGTTGGTGTACCGGAAGCATGGGTTCGATTATTTCGATAGCTAGCTAGAGCCATGGTGTGATACCATGATCAGAACCCCCCTCCTCCTCCTCAGTCTTAGAGACCTAAGAGTATTTCTTTGTGTACTACCGTGTATTATATTTTGGTGCCTCGGAAGCCCCAATTTTGTATTACGAAACTTATGTATTATGACGTCGCATTTTGGATGTTTAATGAAAAACTTTTATGACGATCAATTTTATTTATGTACATGTGTGTAAAAATGCATGTTTGTGATATGCTTATGGTCTATGAAACAAATTCCAATCTAACACATAGTTAGCATATGAGTCAGTAAATTGATTAAAAATTATTGAAACATGTATGTATGTTATGTTCTCAAATTGTCATTCTAGCAATCTCACATGTAAGAATCTTCATACAAATGTTGAATCCTTAATACAATACAAGCCGTTAAGCTGTGAAACCACTACTTGCGAATCAAGATGTACATCAAGAGAGAGAACACCTTGTGAAATGGCATCCCGTAATAACTTGATAATGGAACTATATTCAGCAACATTGTTTGAAGAAGGCCGTAAACATATGCCTCTTGAAAATAATACTTGACTTGTAGGAGTATAAATCACCCAAGTAGTCGAAGCTGAGTTTTGAGTGTGACTGCTAGCGCCATCAGCGACTCCTATGTAAGAGAAATACTCCATCAACATCTTCCATAAGAAATGAAAGCTAATCAAAAAACCCGATCACCACAAGAAAACCTTACTATGCAATTCAAAAACTGTACAATAATATACAATAATCAGCCCTGGCTGAAGATCATGCATAGTATTTTTTTAAGATAGAGCCCATTTCTAGTGTCCGCCAAGGATGTCCCTTCTTACTCTACCAGCTCATAGGCGCCCTTGTCTAGCACATGTTTGACTACATAAGGACCATGCCACATGGGATTAAACTTCCCTGCCCCCCAAGGATTCTTTATCTTGATCCCACAAAAGAACCAAATCACCTTCACTAAACTTCATCGGACGGGAAGACTTATCATATTGGACCTTAACGCGATGCTTATTTACCTCTAGAGCCACTAAAGCATCTCGGCGCTGCTCATCAAGCTGATTTAAGTGGACCAAACGTTCCTCCAATGTGGAAGTGTCTGGTAAAAGATCTATAGCTAGCTTCAACAAAGGGATTTTGCATTCAGCCGGTAAGACAGACTCCACCCCATGTATGAGCTGATATGGAGAGAAACCGGTGGCAGTATTAACCACGGTTCTATAGGCCCACAAAGAAGGATATAACATGATATGCCAATTCGTCTTGCTTGATGCGATGGTTCATTGGAGAATAGACTTAAGTGAATTATTCACTGCTTCAACCTGTCCATTTGCTTGAGGGTAATAAGAAGAGGAGTTCTCCTGCTTATACCCTAACTTTGAAGCCAACTCTTCCATTATTTTATTTTGAAAGTGCCTACCATGGTCAGTGACACATCAGTGACAAGCTCTTTTGGAATGTCGAACGGAGTAATAAATTGGTTGAAAATGAAATGCACGGTTGTCTCACCATTGAATTTAATCATGGGCATGGCCTCTTCCCATTTCATGAAATAATTGACAAACACTATAATGTGATGATGCCCCCTAGCCAAAGCTGGATTGCATCCCATGAAGTCAAGCCCCCACTTGGTGAAGGGACCGATAGTGATAATAGGATGTAACGGGGTAGGATGTGAGTGCATATTGCGTGCAAACACCTGGCAAGGGTGACACTTCTTGACCACATTGACACAATATTTGAAGATCGATGACCAAAAATATCCCACTCTCAAGATTTTTTTGGGTTGTATAAAGCCCAGATAAATGACCACCATACGCCCCTCTGTGGCAATAATTCAGCACAACCTCAGCTTCATCATGGGTTAAAAAATGATGTAAAATGGCATCTACCCCATGGCGGTACAAATTGTTATCCACTATAAGGTAGTTCTTAGCTACATGACATAATCGTCATCGCTCATCGCATGAAAGGTGAGTAGGGACCTTCAAAATTTGCAAATATACAATGATATTCCCATACCATGGGTCCAAAGTTGAGATAAGGAAAATATGCTCATCGACAGACATATCCTCATAAACCTCCTCCTCCTCCACAATTGGAAAATCATATATGAGCCCCGTAAAGATCAATGGTTTCTATGATTTCGTCGAAATGAATTCGAGATTGAACTCTTGCAAAATAACAACCCACTTATTGTATTTTCCCCTGATCGTCCTNAAAATCATATATGAGCCCCGTAAAGATCAATGGTTTCTATGATTTCGTCGAAATGAATTCGAGATTGAACTCTTGCAAAATAACAACCCACTTATTGTATTTTCCCCTGATCATCCTTCTAGTGAGGACGAACTGAAATGGATTGAAATGAGCTACCACCAAGTTCTGGCGAAGGAGAATGTAACGTCTCAATCTCTGAACCACATGAACGGTGGCCGAAGTAAGTTTCTCCACATGGGAATAATGGATTTCTGCATCAACAGGGCTTTGGCTCAAATAATATATGACATTCTTGTGAAGCTCCTCATCCTCTTGAACCAAAATCATACAAATCATCTCCCTCGATGT
This sequence comes from Pseudotsuga menziesii, assembly GCA_001517045.1. Classification (NCBI taxonomy): domain Eukaryota; kingdom Viridiplantae; phylum Streptophyta; class Pinopsida; order Pinales; family Pinaceae; genus Pseudotsuga; species Pseudotsuga menziesii. Next base: position 7,206 of record LPNX011229301.1, on the reverse strand, counting down.
GGGCACATACATCAAAACATCATGGCTATATTCAGGTGGACTAAGCACGGGGGCCAATGCTAAGGCTCGCTTAAGAGCATCAAAGGACTCCTAATCTCGCTCATCCCAGAAAAAGGTAGTGTCCTTCTTTAAAAGACACATAAATCCTTTAGTCAAATTGGAAAAATTAACCACGAATATCCAGTTTAAATTTTCCATGCCTTGCAAACACTGAATACTAGGTGATAAATTTGCCATGTTCCCATCAGCCATCTAACTAGGAGAGCTCAATGGAACCACGAGACTACCAATATTCTCGCTAACAATCTCCCTAAATTCTTCACGCTCCATACGGTCAAGAACGGGAAGAAAATATGATCTATGATGTAGCTCTTCCCAAGGTGGCTCAACTCCAGACATGGCCTCAATAATGGCTTCATTCGATGGAAAAACATCATCGAGGAAATCATGTGCATGATAGGACTCAAATTCCCATGCAGGGAGCACATACAGGTCTTCCTCCTTCGTCCTCGAGGAGGAAGGACTAGGCCCTGCAACATAATCAATATTCGCTTGATATGCTATCATTGTTGCATGAAATGGCACATCTGTTTCAATAGGTCCATTCGAAGGACTTGGTGAAGGAAGAATACAAGGATCTTCTATATGCATAGTGTGAATAGACACTGACTTCAACAAGGATGAATCCCCACCAAAAATAGATCCGATGTCGGACCGCGGGTTTGAGGGAAACATGGGCGGTCAGGTCGCGGCTTTCTGCGAAAAAAAAAAAATCAGACCGCGGGTTTGTGGCGGAATCGTGCGGTCGGACCGCGGGTTTGAGCTTAAAAAGTGCGGTTGGACCGCGGGTTTGAACAAAACAGGCGTGGACAGGTCGCGGCTTTCTGGTCGACAGCGGCGGTCGGACCGCAGGAAACAGGAAAACAGGCGCGGTCAAGTCGCAGCTAAGAGGTGGAAAGGCGCGGTCGGGTCGCAGCTAAGGGATGTAAAGGTGCGGTCGGGTCATAGCTAAGGGCTGAAAAGGCACGGTCGGGACGCGACTACAAAGAGAAAAATGGCGGTTTACGGCGGCCGAAAACGACAGCCGAAAGGACAAAACAGGAAATAAAATAAAATAAAAACCAGCGGAGTCGCCAAAACTATTGCTAGGGTTTTACCCCTAGCTTGTACGAATGAGTACCTACTAAGGACAATGGATTCCTTAGTAGCAGTTCAATGATATGTGAATTAAAAGCTATAACTGAAATAAAAAACTAAATCTAAACATGTTCATGAAGCAAAACAGTAAAAAGCAAATAGTAATTTTGTATTTATCTGACCTCCAATGTGAAGGTTGGTGAAGCCCTTTGCGGTGATCCGAGTCGGTGGCTCCGAGCTTCAAGCTGCTTCTTCTCTTTCTCCAATGGTGGAAATGGGCCAAAAGGGGCTCTCACGGTGAAAGCAGCTCAATGGTGAGCTAGGATTTCAAGAGCGATTTTGGCAGAGGCAGGATACTTGTGATTGTGGATGTGAAATAAGGGATCTCCACCCCTTATTTATAGTTGGAAACCATGCGGTTTAGGGTTAGGGTTTCAACTGTTTAGGGTTTTTTCCTCATTTTCCTCATTATTTCATATTTTTTCTTCCTTTTTGGATATTTTTGCTTTTTTGGAGGAATTTTGGATATTTTTGGAGGAAAAAGGGGTTTTATGGCCTTTTGGAGGCATTTTAAGCCTTTTGGAGGCTTTTTAGATGGTTTTATGGGTTTTTGATGGAAATATGGTATGAAAATGGACAAATGAGCCATGTGATGGGGTAGATGAGGTATTGAACCTTTTTTGGGTGTTAACAGATTGCCCCCTGATGTGCGAGGGAAGGAGCTCATCGTATGGTCGATGGACATCATGAGTCATATTCTTTTTTTGCTGGGGTGTGGAGAAGAGAAGGAACCAACTGAATCCCGGAACAACGATCTCGAACCAACTGCAAGGGATGAAAAGTACATAACCTCAATAATGGATGAGGAATCATTTGATCATACAGACGAGGCAGGCATTCCCATGCTCGTATTAAGATACATAAAAATAACTGTGAGGCCCAAAAAGAGGGTCCTGTACGATACATAGGAAACCACTGTGTATATCATAAGTGTCCAGAGGGGACACAATGCTGGAACATACTGTTGGGCTGGCCATGTCTGAGCTGAACAACTGATGCACTGGAATGATAGCAGTGCTACTGAATGTGGTTCTGAAGGAACTGATGAGCTACTGGATCAAAGTGATAACGGTCATAGTGCAATGGTACACTGATCTGGAACTGAACTGGGTACTCAAGGAAGCATGGAACTGGATGGCTTCCGAATATAATCTCCAACGCAGCCCGGACATCCACGGGAACATATCACTGGGCGTTCCAAAGTGACTCACCAATGTGCTAGAGTCGGGGGAAATCCGGGGTCTTCGACACATAATGGAAAGGATATACATCCTGTGCGATTCTCAACGATGCGATTAAGGTGCTGAAGTCGAGCATGTGAGAAACAACTATTCGGAGAGGCAATGATGACTCCTCCCAAAATGGTCCGTAGGCACTCACCACAGATGGTGATGGGTCCAAGGCGCAGGGGCCTATGGGTCTATCCTCTGGAATAGAGGGGCTGTTGTCGATAGAGGGACACCTGCAACTATCAAGGCAATGATGTTTCCTTGACAGGAGCGCGAGGTGAAAAACCAAACTATGATAGTACTGATGGCAGGAGTGATAAACTGGGGGGGATAACTGGGCAAGTAGAGTGGGTGGACTCAAACTTCCTTTGTTCAGAGTATGATGGAGGGGATGATCGAGCAGCATATGAGACTGACTAGTGGTAAGGGGATCATAGCGGTATAGGATCTGAGGGTGATTGGGATGAGGGAGACTCAAGCTATGGTAAAATGGCAGGAGATTGCAAAATACTCTGAACAAAGGTGACTTGATTGGGGGTGCTGCCGAGAGGATTGATCATAGTGCCAAGGAGTGCGGGGGGACTTCTTTATGGGTGAGAGAACTAGAAGAAGTGTGGATATAAAATGGTATTGTCATGTGGATTTTACGAGCCCAGGACAATTCATGCTCGTGGTTGCTTTCAATTTTAAGGAGTCTGAAAGCGAATAAGAAGAATCTGAAGTAATGGAATGATACTGTCGTGTTGATTTTACGAGCCCAGGACAATTCATGCTCGTGGTTGCTTTCAATTTTAAGGAGTCTGAAAGCGAATAAGAAGAATCTGAAGTAATGGAATGATACTGTCGTGTTGATTTTACGAGCCCACGACAGTACATGCTCGTGGTTGCTTTCAATTTTAAGGAGTCTAAAAGTAAAAAAGAAGAATCTGTATTGATGAAATGGTACTGTCGTGTGGATTTTACGATCCCATAACAGTTCATGCTCGTGGTTGCTTTTCAATTTTAAGGAGTCTGAAAGCAAATAAGAAGACTCTGAATTAATGGCCAGGCAAGGAGGAAGTGTTCAATCAAGGAATATGTATGATGACCAGGACTAAGGGTGGGAGGGAACACTGATGGGCCTCCTTGTGGGGTGAATGAATGGTGGAAAAATAATGAAACATTTGTAGTATGACAAGAGTGGATGGCTCATGTAAAAAGTGTTAAATAATCTGATGACAGCCGATGTGGTGCGCAAATTGATGCGGCAAGGTGTAGGGACGCAATGTTGAAATTGTACCAAGTGAGAGCAAGAAATGATCTCAAGCATCATCACGAGCTCGGAAAAATGAATCTGACGATATAAAAAGTGTTAAAAATGGAGAGCGGCCGAAGTGGCGCGCAAACCGAGGCGACTATTGGTATCGAAAAAAAATGGGCAAAAATGATGTAGCAAAAAATAATGCAACGAGGTGACCATTGTGATGGTCTTGTCCTGCTGATTCCAATGGTGGAAATAGGTACTATTTGCATGGTCCACGTTGGGTGGACCGCAGGTTAGGGGGTCGGAGCCGCGGTGGGGTGCTTCCTGGGGCAGTGATATCAATTTGGATGACAGGTGAGATGTTGGCCATGTTACCCTCTTCGAAGGCGTCAGGAGCAGGAATAGGGTCCTTGAACCAGTCGACCTTGTGGGGAAGGAAGTCTTTGGATTCAACGGCAAATTGGGTAGCAGTGTTAGAGAAGAATACCTCTGGGAGGAAGTAGGAACGATGGTGCATGTCATCCCAGGGATAATCCAGGGCAGTGAGAGCCTCGAGAATCTCCTCGTCAGTACGAAATGTTTGTGTCGTCAAATCGGTTGACGAGGGAGTAGTGACGGAAGAGATCATATAAATGGTATTAACATCTCTGGAAGCGGAAGAGACCGGGAAATGGATTTCCTCAATGGTGAGGGGTGCTGTCTTGAGATCCAGATTGTTCATCTCAAAGAGAGTTGCTCTGTACTTGGGGAGACCGGGACAGTGATGGGAGTAATGCCCGTAAACATCGCATAGGGCACAGGAGTGGTTAGTGCACTGGGATTTGTCGCGAGGCTTAGGGGTTGAATCTAGATGGACAACCGGGATAGTGGGGTCATTGTCAAGCAGTTGCATGTATTCCTGTAATTCCGGTAACTAAGGACATAGGTGAGTCACATGGCCCAACTCATCGCACAGCGCGGATTTGTGAGGAGCACGAAACACAGGGGGATTTTTTACTGTCTTAGGAGGTGGGACAACAGTATAAGGTTGGGGGCCTCTGCCCCCAGTGGGTTTGGTAAGAGGAGGGAGGGGTTTCGTAGAGAATGACAGGGTAGCGACACCGGGAGGTGGTTGACTAGTAGTGACAATGGGTTGCACCGGTTGTAGGACGACATCTGGTGTCAGCGGGGGAACGGGAGGCGAAAGATACCAAACGGGGAATCCTAAGGTTAACCCAGGGAGGCTGAGGGTAGCCATGACCGAGGCGCTAACCACTCCTAAGGGAGGGAAGAGGAAAGGAATGGTATGGATGGGTGTAGTGCCAATGTGACTAGGTACCAAAGGGGATTTAGGAAACAAGGGAGGTTCATTAGTAGGAGTTCGCGTATTATGGGACAGGGTACATATGGCTTCAAAGGTGGAGCCATATTGATTCCGTCGGGTCTGGAGGTTGACCTCATCGGAGGACATCATTAACAAGTGGTGGGTACCTGAGTCAAGCATGGGTTGATCAGGAGCAGTGTAAGTGATTTGTTGTTGGGTTGTCGCGTTGGCTTGAGGGGGAGCCAACGGTTGAGTGTTCACTATGCCTTGGGTTAGTAAGGGGTTTTGCAGCACCAAAGGTGGTTGCTAAGGTTGTGGGGGGTTGGGTGGTGCTTAAGGAGCCGCCTGCCCTTGGCGGCGGACATCTTCAGCCCAAAGTTGCTGAACGCGCTCCATGTGGGGCCAAAAATGTGTGTAGTGGCCATAGACCCCGCAAATAGAACAAGGATAGTTTGTTCGCAAATTCCGACCCCTGCCGCGGTTTTGTTGGCCCTGGTTACGTTGGTTGTTCTGGTTTTGCTGCGGGGTTTGTTGGGCGTAAAATTGCCCTTGGGTAGCAGGTGGATTCTGAGGTGGCGCAGGTGCTGGAGCAAGATGTGGTGGATGATATGTAGATGGAGGCTGCGCAGGTGCAACAACCTGAGGGGGTTGCTGATAGTGCTGTGGAGCATATTATGGGTGTGCCGCTGGGGTTGGTGCAGCCTGCTGGTGATAGTAGGACTGAGGTGCGATAGGGGGGGTGTGAGCAGGAGTCGCATGACTGAAAAACTGTGGTGGACATGAAGGTCCATGGGTATGGTGGTGATGTGTCATGGGAGCATACGGGTTGTTTGCTCCAAACTGTGAGGTATCCCACAAAGGGTCTGGGCCAGGGGTAGGACAGGCTATGGAAAATGGTTGAGGCTGCGAAGAGACACGACCAATGATGCCGCCGGCAGCATGGGAGGCTCCCGGTGCATCGCGCTGGGAGGAATCGTCGCGAGGGGCGTCAGGTATTATGGTATAAAGATAACCCGACTGGGTGTAAATGAGATCAAACGGTTGGGATTTAAGGATAGCCTCTTCTTCAGACTGGGGTCTTTCGGATGCTACATCCTTAGCAATGATAGGAAGGAGGGATTTGAGGAACCAATATAGGAAGATCCGGTCATCTAACTTGATTTTGCATAGGCTACGGCATCGACGCCATTCATGAATGTGGTCCGTGATGTGGGTAGCCGTGTTTTGTCTGCATGATAGTAGGATCTCAATGCCTGCGTCATAGTAGACAGGTAACTGGAAGAACTGCAGGAAGGTCGAGGAAAGGGAAGTAAAGGTGGCATGGGTTCCATGGGGTTGTTTGATATAACACTTGGCAGCGGAGCCAGTGAAAGTGCGCTGTAATAAACGAAGGCAAATAGAGTCGTCTACTATGGAGTTGGAGGAACACCATAGATGGAAGGACATCATATGGTTCTGTGGGTCCTCACCTGCCTTTCCCTCGAACTTAGGGATGTCAGAGGGGAGCTTGGTGGGCATGTGAGGCCATGCAGGGTCGTGTCGGATGGGGTCGTTGGTTAATCTGGCTAGGTCAGACAGGTTGAGGCTAGCCATGAATGGCAAACTGGACGAAGGATGTGACACGATAGTGGGTTGAACCAGTTGGGGCCGATGCCCCCAAGTGGAGGGGTCATGTGAGGAAGGTTGCCCCAAAGTGGGGGAACTAAGGTGGTATAGGACGGTCCTGCACCCCCATGGGTAGTATGGGTCACTAATGGAGTGGGGATAGGTATTCCTGCTGCGGGAATCGGTACTGTGAGGGGAACAGTAGAGGGGGCCCCCGTGGAGGGCATACCCAAAGTAGGTGTGGTAACGGGTGTCGTGGTGGATGTGACACCAACGGTCCCTACCAAGATGGGAGTCACGCCAGCCATGGGGCTAGTAGGAGCAGTGTAAAGGGGGTTCTCGGATTTTGGCTCAGAATTGGAGGTAAAATAAGGGGCATCAGTATCTGGTGACAGAGCTCTATGCCGCTGACGAGTCGAGTCAAGTGACAAGGCTCGAGATCTATGATGAGCGGTATCAAGTGATGATGACCTGTGTCGATGACGGGTGGTGTTAAGTGAACCGTGCTGTGGAAGCTCACCTCTGAGGCACCGAGAATGTCTCGGAGACTCAATGGTGACAAATGGAGTCAAATCTCTGCGGGTTGAGGTAACTACAAATCAGCTCAAAAAATCTAATGCAACCGAGTG
>LPNX011229284.1:248876-281467 GCA_001517045.1 Pseudotsuga menziesii | reverse complement strand
GGTGCCGGTATTTGATCTTGGACTTGTAAAATAAAATGTTTGATTGTGGTACAAGAAAAGAAAGTTATCTTAATTACCTAAGCCCCTACTTCCCCTGTTTATCATATCCAGCTTGAAGTCCCTAAAGGGAGATGACAAGCGGATAGAGGATACACAGGTTTGATAGGTTGTATGATTACTTTTAAACAGAAAATTAAAGTTGCATAAACTTGAAAGAAATACACAACTAACTACAGTAAACTCACCTCACAACAATCTTTGTGACATAGATGATAGTCTGTCACAAAGATAGGTGGGTAGCTGGAAATAGAACTAGTTATCTACCTTACTTCCTAATCTACTTACTTATAAATTACAAATGCTTTACAAGACTTTACAGAATACCCCAAGAGACTCTCGTTGGGGTTTACAATAAATTGGAAAAATATGAGAGAGAGGGTTGAGGGTTTGAACCCCTTTTGAAGCGGTGGAAGTTTGAAGAGATCCTGGGCCTATTCGGGCATTAAATCTCCTTCACTCATGCACACCCTGTCACAAACCAGCGAGCTATTCTTCGCTGGAAATCACAGAAAAACACTAAAAAATTGTTGTTAAAATATTAGTACAAAATTCACAAATTTACATAAAAAATATGAGTGTAAAATATTGCAGAAATGAGAGATTTAAAGGGCTGGAAACTATTATGCAGACTGAATGACAGACAAATATTTATAACAGCTTTGAGCGCTTCGCGTTCTGATCTCAATTGCTTGATGTCAGACGAGGAATACCACGATTAAGCTCAAAGTGTAGATAAATATAGGCTGGAACTAATACAATTGCAATATTCAGAATAACTGTAAGAATTGGAGGAGAAATATCGAAGAAACTTAGCTGAACAGTGTTTAAACAGCAGAAATATAAGCCCTAACTAATATATAATAGGTTGGGGCCCTAAAACAAGGGTTATATTCACTAAACAGTGAATAAAACCCAGTTTTAAATAGGCTGAAAGTAAATGGCCGAATTTAAAAAAAGTTGCCGGAATGATATTTGGAGAGATCTCCTTGCTTGGACAACCTGCAAAAAAATCTATGCCTGCAAAATTTGTGATCCTAGTGATGAATACGTAACAGTTCCTGCAAAATACTTTGTAAGAAATGTCAAATCATTCATAAGAAAGAATAAAAACACTTTTATTCTTTAATCTCTCCACAAAACACTTTGTGGAGAGCTAACTAGAAAAATACAATAAATGTAAACAAGACAAATACAAGGTTACGTTACAAAGATTCGGATCATGAAAGAGTTTGCAGCATAGTATCTCTCCAAAGAAATTTTTATTTAATGGCCCAACTTGGGCAAATCTTCAATACAAAGTATAGCAAGAGAATATGAGAGCAAGAAATTTCCGGCAGCATAACAATAGCATCTGAGATCATGATTAATGAGGGAGTGAGACCCTCATTATATAGTTGAGGCAATCCCAAATCTCTTGAAGATAAATGGTTGAGATTAGATCTAGATCTAGGGTTTAATCTCCTCCACTAGATCTAGGTATTTGGCTTTCTATTCTTCTCAATTAATCTCCACGTTTAGATTAATTTTTAATCAAAGGCGATAAGCTTAATCCATGTCCAAGTATTCTCCATCTTTAGATCTAGGTCTTTGGATAAATATCCACCATTAGATGAGCTTTTAGATTAAGAAATAAAAATAGAAATAAAATGGGCCCATAGGCTAGGCTAGGCGCCCCTCCAAAATGGTGGAAATCTCCTCCAAATATGGCGCCCTCTATCCATGTAGCAGCGCTCCTCTAAAACAATGTAAAAACGTGGGCCCATAATGCATGCGCCCTCCAAATATAGCTAGCGTCCTCTTATATTAGAGACGTCTCCAAATACTAGCGCCTCATTTAAATGCACTAGCGCCCTCTATTTTGACGTGGGGCCATTCCAATTTTAGTGCCTCCATCATTTTAGCGTGGGCCCTTTCCAATCTAGCTTGGGTCCCTTATATGATAGAGCCTCCATTCAATTTTAGCGTGGGCCTTCTCCATTGATTGTATCTCCATAGTAGCACCCTCTTATTACTAATGAATAGCGCCTCATCTTTAGCTTGGTATAGCGCCTCCTCTAAATAAAATGGAAACCTTTCATGCTTGCGCCCCACTATTTATGGTAGGTTTAACATGGACGCCCACCTTTAGACTTAGGGTTTAGCCATTTAACTTAGCTTTGACTTTAGTCATTAGCTCCATTAATAAAATTTAACCTTAGACTTAGGCTAAAATAAATATTCACCTTAGATTTTAAATTTTCAATTTAATTTTTTAAATTTTCCCAACATTAACTTAGGAAAAATCTATAAAATAACTTGAAAAATTAATATCTAGGCCATGGAGGGGTGAAAAACTTTGGAATAAGTTTTCCTAGGCTTAGGAACCCCAAAACCAACTTACCATGGCATTTCTTGATTTTTTACTTCAAAATCAAAAAATGTGAATTTTGACTTAGGGAAATTAATTAATTCCCTAGGAAAAATAGACCTTGCTTAGACAAAAATGGTCTATCTCCTCAACCACTCATCAGAATGACATGGGACTCGAAGCAGTGGCTTAGGGGGTTTCATAGCAATTAACTTTGCATTCATAGCCCCTATTACAAAATGCCATGCTTGAGCGATTACATTATTACATCAAAAAAAAAAAAATGAGTTAATTAATCACCATGGGGTGAAATTAATTAACTAGACCAAATAAATAAAATACAACAACATAACGAAATTCCGGAAGACTCTATACAAATGTCTAGCATGGTCATGAATCACTCCTCGAAGCCTTAGCCACCTCATGGACTTGACTGGTAGAACGCCCGTCACCACTTTGGAGGATTTTGAGTGAAAACCGAACCGATTAAACTCATTTATGCAACAAGATCAATTGGAAAGGGAAAAGCACTCGATGAGGGGACTTCCCTAACAACCAGTTCCATGGTGTGGCATCCGTATCATATGACCCACACTAGCACATAAAATTACATTAATTTTCCCACGCAGGGGAGTGGATATTTTGTTTTACAAAGGGGCAATAGCCCTACAGAAGTGAAAAATCCTCAGATTTTTCTAAGGTACAATTATGTACAACTTCGTGTACGTGGAGTTGCCACCTAGTCGAAATAGGTGGGCAACAACCCCCAAGTCTGCAATAGGAGTGTCACCCTATACCCTTGTGTATGGTAAGGAAGCCATCCTGCCCCCCAATATCATGCTACTGTCCTCTATTTTAGCTCAAGAGTCTAGTGGGTCGGAGAGTGAAGTGTTACAAATGAGAATATATAATCTCCTGAAAGCAGAGGAAGCCAGATCCAAGGCCAGAGAACGTTTTAAGCAACAACAGGATGTAGTAAAAAGATGGTTTGACAAACATAAAGCTGGGAATAAGGACTTGGAAGTGGGAGACCTAGTTCTCAAGTGGGATCATCCCCATGACGAGAACGGAAAGCATACTAAGTTCCAGCAGTTGTGGGTAGGCCCGTTTCAAATATCAGCAAAACTTGGTCCTGCTACTTATAAGCTGCAAGATTTACAGGGATGGGAGGAGAACTTGTCAGTTAATGGTTTGGTGCTCAAGCCTTACTTTTCTTGAGTTTTCTTTGAGATTTTCTGTCTTGTATATAAATAAGCTGTTTGGTTGTTTCAAGTCATGCTTTCATTTTGGTTTAATTTTGAGTTGTTGATTTTCAATAAAGGGAACGACCTTGAGGTTGTCTGGAGGATATTAAGATCTTTTTGGGAATATCAAATATGTTGAGTGTCAGCCTGTGTGTTGCTGAATGAACTCTTCCAGCCTAACAGTTTTCTCCAATAAAATTCTGTGTGCATTGAAGTCCTACTTAACCCCTGTGAAACAAAACCGGATTCGAGGAGTCTGGAGTACTGTGTCGGGGCTCCATCCACATCACATCTAAAATGTTCTAAGGAGCAACAACAAAGGACCCATGGAAAGGAGCAGGGTGAATAGTGTATTAAATATAAATGATCCCATGCCAAGAAACGAATGCCAAAAGGCAAATAAAGAGTCAAAACTTATATAAAAGCATCATAAATCAAAGCGGATGCTGAATCATAAGTACTAAATTGCCAAAAGATTCTCTCCGTCAGTGAGCTGCAACTTGAAGTACACCACTCACACAAAAGGACACTATGGGATAGAGGATCCTGAATTAAAATTCAGTAAGAAAGGCGTACAGAAGGACTCAGATGAAAGGGACAAAAGCCCAAAAACACAAAAGTGTTAAAATGGCATGGGAACGAGGAACAAACGAATATTGCCGTTCACTATCTGTTACAATCCTGTGGTGTCCACGCTTTTCGCTACCTGAAAACAGAGGTAATAATGAAACCCATACTCTGGCCTCAACAGAGTTATCTGGACTTGAAGGTCTCGGTTTCCACTTTTCCCAAATTGGACTAACATCAATGATTAAGGTACACACTTCAGTCCTTTGAGAAATCTGGATAGCTGGAAGAAGTCAATGGATGCATTTGTTGTGAAACAGTCTGCCACTCAAAGAAAATCACCCAGAGATCTAGGTTCACCAGGTAATCGCCAGTTGTTGCTGCCGCAACTGTTCTCCCCAAATTTATTAAATTCTGAGCCCCTCCTCACCTTTTTGCATGGTTTGATTGTTGAACTCTCGAGCCTCTTGGGCGTGTTTCCTTTTCGTTTTACTTTGAAGTTGGATGTCAGCTGGTTTATTTATGCCATGTTCAATGTCGGGTTGAGTCGTGGATGTCTGGTTTACTGATCGAAGGAAAGGAAAATCTTTGTTTTTCAGGGCCGCCTTTCGAAGAAAGAACGACTTTAGCCATAGCTGATCCTTAAAGCCGTTTAAACACTTAGTTTTTCTGTGATCGGGCGCATTTTTTCTATGTTAGATCGGAAGCTGTGAAGTTTTCGTTCCACCGCCGTTGTGGCTCTCAGATTGGTTTAGCGTCCGAAGTCTGAATCTCTTCGACGTCCGATTTGCGTCGGTCGTAAAATCGCTTGTCCGGAGCCTTTATTCTTCCGCCGTTACGGCCGAGAAATCCTTCTCTCTGCTGATGTCCAAAGATGGCCGACGTCCGATTCGAAGTTTCCCGCTCACTTGTCCAACGCGGGTCTAACCTTGTCCCTTCCGCCGTTGCGGCTGAAGGAGTTCTTTTCCTTGCTGAAGCGAAAAGCCTTCCGACTGCCGATTTATGAGTTTCCCGCCAAAGGCTCGATCGATTTTCTACTCGGAACGAGAGGCACAACAGGCCGTTTTCTTGTGGAATAGTCGTTCAATTATTAAAATCTGATGCTTGGTTTTGTAACGCCTTTCCAATAAATGATGCTTGTCGATTGATTGCAGGTTGGTTCGGGAGAGCGGTCAAACTACCGTGGCATGGAGGAAGACAGACCATCTAGTAGAGGCAAGGCCGGAACTAGCAAGGTCGCAGAAGAGAAGTACAAGCGAATGAAGACAAAAATGCAGACTAGAAAGGTCCATCCGTTACTATCAGAAGGGAAACGGGAAGACACAGTGGTCTGAAGAGGAATCTGAAGCGTCCAAGGAAGGAAAAACGCCAGACGTTGGGGCAGTTCGGGGGGGGGCCTGCTGTATAGTTTAAATATTGTAGAGTTAGCACTAATGAGGGGCTTTTTCCCCTGGAAAATCTTGTAAATGTTTGCTTGTAAGAGGAACTACTTCGTTTTGCAAAGGAAACTGCAATTTTACCTGTTGGAGAGAGTAAAAGTGGAATGTATCAATGGAACTCAATGAATAATGTTGAAGAGGAACTATTTCGTTTTCAGCTGTGGTTCATTTACTATAAGAGTATTTGATTTTCTGAACTTCTGTTCTTGTTGAATGTTCTTCAGTATCTTTTGGGGATATTCCACTGTGAGTAATAAATGTTGTTCATAAAGCAATTGGCTATCTGGTTGTTTAAATATCTGTGACTGTTCATGTGTTTTGAAGGAAGTATTAGCTATCTGGAACTCTTCTTAGTGCATGTACGAAATGTATTACTCACCTGAAATCATTCTTTTGGCTCCCCAAGGATAGATAGATAGGTGATTAGATAATTAGTTATTGCACTCCATCGCTGCATATTTGATTTAGATGTTTGTGAATCTAAGACGAGAGGTAAGAACCTGCGCAGCACATTGTGTAGTTCCTTGCATCTTTATCACTCCTGCATTGTTAGTTAGGCATTTGCATTGCATACATTAAGTCAAAAATTACAAAAAAAACTCGGTGGACCGGGCCGCAACCGGTAAAACCCTTAGTTTTGTTACTTGACCTACGGTAGCCGGACCGCAAACCGGACGGATTCCCTATTCCAAACAGTGAACGGGCTAGTTGGGAACGTTGATTGGGGAGAATCCTTTACTGTTGTCGCCTGCGAATTTCCAGGCCTCAACAGATCCTCATCAGATTCATACATCAGAGATGCCACCCCCAACCACCAGCAGGTTTACAGATGCAGGAGTTTTGCCTTTAGCTTCACAACGTTCAACAATCCGTGGGGGCCATTCATCTTCTTCTCGTGTTCCACGATCACTTCCACCAGCTCCTATTGCACTTAGAACACGAGAAAAAAATTTGAAAGTTTCTCGTTACAAGAGGAAAACTTAGTAGATAGTATCATAATACTTTGTATTTCATGTTTATTATGGCCTATTTTGTAAACACTATGGCCTACTTTGAAGTTTAAATTGTTGACTGCATCTTGGCTCTTATCATCTTATGATCTTACAACTCTTTGGTATTGAATATAATATTATGATGCTTTGTTTGATTTCATGGTTGATGTTATCTGTTAGAGTCTAGACTGTTAGAGTTTGTTGATGGCAAATTTTATATGTTGAAATTTGAAGATTAATGTTGTTGATGATTGATCATTTGATGACAATGCTACAAGTCATAGCTCCTAGATGATTGATGTTATATGTGACATGTGTATTAATGGTTATATCTATGTTTTCTATAGCTAATTTTGGTATAAAACATGTTTTTTTAATATATATGCATCAAAATATATAAAAATATATATTATATAAAAAACGCTCCCAAATCGGAATCTTTTGAAAATTTTGCTTTTCGCTCCCGCTCTCTGCTCCCAACAGCGTAGATCGTGAAACTAACTCTGACTATATGTGCAATGGAAATATACCAGCTTTCTTATCTGCTAAGTAAACCATGGCTACAACGAGTCCATCTCAATGGATCGCCCAAGGCTAGGTCATGTCATGGGATACTGCTGTTGATCAAAAGAAATGGCTCTGACTGGCTATACCACCAATGAGGAATGGAAGAATATGCTCAACATAGTTCCCTTCAAAAGCCAGCTATCTTGAACATATACAATAGGATCAAGATGCCCTCGATCATAGGATCAAGATGCCCTTGATCATTCGTGGCCATTGGATCTAAAAAGTTACTAGTGGAGTGTACAAATCCTCCAAACTCTTCATGTACTTCCAATGCAATGCCCACGTCCCTATATATCTTCCTCAAAGTCGTCTTGTGTCCTTGTACCACTTTAGAATCCTTGTTTGGGGCTGTCCTACCAGGTAAAGACAAAATTTTGCAATGATAATATTTGGGGTGAAGTGCATAGGCCAAAAGGTGTAGTGGTGTGGTTATTTTGTTCCACCTTTTTATAACTATGTCCTTTATTTCATTGTAAAATACTTCAAAAGGGTCACTCTCACTTGCCTTGATAGTTTCTCTTATTCTCTCTAGCATACTATCAATGTTTTCATAGACTTCTCCCAAGCAAGGCATATCTGTGTCAAATGTCTTGATCATGGTCAAGATTGGTTCTGTAAACCATAGAAGTTATTGGACCTTATCCCACCATGCATCATCAAGAATAATAGACTTGATTTTTTGCGCCCTATCAGACGTGGAAGTCCTCCACGATTCCCAAAGAGGGTCGATGACCATTGCTTGCAATGCTTGTCTGACTTCCACAAGCCTCTTCATGGCTAAAGTGTGGGATGCAAAACGAGTTTCAGCAACCTACATAATGTCGAAAAGTTACCTAGGAAGTGTTTGCCCACCATACTTTCCTTGGGGTGGACAAGGACAGTTAAACGTTGTGACCCCTAGTCTTGTGTGTTTAATAAAGTGAGAAGCACTTTATAATTTTAAAGTGACTTTATTAAAAAGGCTAAGTTTATGATTTTCCTAAGTTCACCTTTAAAATAAAGTTAAGTGAGTGATTAAATAGAAAGGGGTTGCTCTAACTTTATTAAATGACACGAGGTGCACTAAATGTCATTTAATTAATATTTAATGGAGGATTTAATGTGAACCCTTCATCTAATCTAATCTTGACCATTAGATTGACAGGGAAATTACCATGAACAAAAAGGACTAAGGCAAGGCAAAGTTCATTCATTGTGATCATTTCCAAAAGAGATTTTTGAAGAGAGGAAGAGAAAGAGAGAGCAAGGGTTTGAAGTGATTTCAAAACCAGAGCGAGAGAAATTTCCAAAATTTTTAAGTGGGCACATTTCCCAAGAAATTTTGGCACATAATTTCCAGACTGACTTGGCACAGAAATCGAGGAAATCTGCAGCAAGGATTTGGCACAGAAATCGAGGAGTATTGTATAGTACCAGCCCATACGATTGCACAGAAATCGAGGAGATTCCTACAACATTAAATGCTGCTGTCAGAGACCGTACAAGCATGTTTTTCGAGGTCATTAATTGTTGTCAGATTGTACACGGTCAATCCGTACTGTTTCACACATGGCACGAATTTCGAGGTGCTGAATTCTGAACAGTTTTGTCAAAGAGATTTTGGCACGTTTTTCGAGGAAGGGAAAGATAAGTATTGTTGTTTTGAATTTGTAAAATTTGTCTGAAAATAATAAAACTCTCTCTCACAGAAAATAGGTTTTCCCTTGGGGGTTTTATCCTAGACCATTGGTAAAAAACAAGCGTGTTAAATTTCATGTGTGTTTCGTTGTTTGAAATTTTATGAGTTTGAATTTCTTGGTAGAAAAGAAAATTTCTGAATTGTTTAAATTTGAGAAAAATAACCTTATGTGTTTCAGTAAAGTCAAATTTTGTTTAAAATTTGTGCATTGAAAGGTTGGGGATTAAACCATGCAAAAGAGCCAAAAGGCTTGAAACCGGGTTGGGGTTCTTTCAAAAAATTTCACATAAGTTTTGGAAATTCAAATCTCAAATTAGAAACCATAAATCATATACGATTAAAATTAATAATTCATAATACAAGTAATCACTATCTAACAATGGAGTACCTTCAATAGCTCCAACTTTGCAAAACCCCTATATATGGTTTGGGACATCGAATGATTGGTTATGAACATTTGGATCTCCTTTGATGCTACATATATTTCGTTGACCCACTCAATCTCGCCAATCTTGGCAAGCATAGGATTCAACGAATGTACCGCACATGGAGTCCAAAAGATGTGATCCTATCGACCCTCCACAATCAATCTTGCAGCCCTACATACCTATGCATTGTCTGTGATGACTTGGACAACATTTTGTGGCCCCACACTTTCTATTGCATCAATAAGAATATTGGAGATGAATGTTGCATCTTTCTCCACTCCACTGCAATCAATAGCCCTTAAAAACATTGCTCCTTGGGGGCATATTTGCAATAACATTGATTAAAGGGCGGTTTCTTTGATCTCTCCATGCATCAGAAACTATGGACATACCTGTTTCTGCCCATGTATCTCGGATTGATTGCAATTGTCTATCCACAGATTGTATTTTTGATGTCAACAATATGGTGCGAACCTTTTCATACCTAGAGCTCTTGTACCCTTTCAGTGCTTCATTGATCGCTTTAATCATCTGTTGCCAATATGGGGAGCGCACCAAATTGAATGCCAACCCATTTGCATAAATGCAACGAGCTACATGCTCATCAACTACTTCTCTACCCTGGTTATTGAATAATGTTTCAATAGGTCCTAAAGTAGGCCTTTTATTATTTGTGTCAACAGGTCTAGATGGAAATGAAGGCCTAGTTGCAGTGTTTTGCATAGGGAGTTTTCCTTTATTAGCATGTCTCCTATCAGCAGCATCTTGCAAAGATGCATAGAACATAAGTTTTGCAGGACTCAAGCCTGGTCTAGGTTGGCCATTTGGACCATTTGGACCAGTGCATATCAACACCCCTGTGTTAGTTTTCCCAGTGAGATGGCCCTTCACCCTAGTGTATGAGCCATTTCGAATGTCGTTGCATTCACTGCATTTCCATTTATATGAACTGCCCCCTGGTTTTTTGGCAATAACTTCTACATAGTGCCACAATGGAGACCTTGGGTCGTTAACGAGAATGGATTCTCTTGGTATATTTGCCTTCTGTTGCTGTGATGCCATGTTTACATTGTATATAACCAAAAAGGAGATAAATGTTAAAACTTAAAAAAAAAATGAAGATATAGGGGACTGTCACTGTCTTAAATTTATGAATAGAATGTCAATGATAATTGATATTGATAATTTGTTAATTATTAATTTATTTCTTAAAAAAAACTAAAAAGAGATAAATGTTAAAACCTAAAACTTAAAAAAATGAAGATACAAGGACTATGACTATCACTGTGCCACTGTCTTAATTTTATGAATAGAATGATAATTAATATTGATAATTTATTAATTATTAATTTAGTTAACATATTTAATTATGGATGATATTTTATTATTTAATAAATTATTAATTATTTCAATTTGTAGATGGAATTAATTCTAAAGGCTACAACATTGCTAACTTTTAGGCTGTTACTCATGGATTTGGAATTTGGAATTAATTAATTATTAATTACTGTTAATTATAAAATGGAATTAATTACTATTAATTATGGAGTTTTGAATTGATTAATTATTAATTATTAGATGGAATTAATTAATAAAATTTCTTAGGGCTATAGTATTGCTAACCTTTAGGCGCTTGTCGTGGTGGTTCGCTGGCTTGTTATCGTGGTCCAGGTTGCTGCACAATGGTCCACGTTGTTGTTTTGTCTCCTCTTGTCAGCAATGTGGATAAATAAAAATATTAAAACTACTTTATAACTTTTGGACCTTTACCAAGTCACACTCCAATACCAAACTCCACGAGCCCACCACTGACTGACCCTTCTCTTGACTGTCGAGTTTCATGTTGCAGCGGGACTGCTCTGTCGGTGCTATCGAATTTCTTGTCCAACAAAATATATTCCCCTCGGGCCTGTCGTTCTTCTCTCCTGCTTGACCAACTCTGCTCTCGACTCCCAAGTCAACTGTCGATGCTCTGTCGATTTGTTTGAATTCCTTGTTTCTTGTTCGCCTTCACCTGTCGCCTTTCTCTCCCCTTTGCTGTTGATGGAAAGTGGGGTAGGTCAAAAAGCATGCTGGCATACCACCTTAAACCATGGGAAAAACTCAACTCTGCGCTATGGGGCCTTCCAGGTGGCGGATCCAACAATTAAAAAGTCACGTCACATTTTTTTGGTCAGTCTGAAACTTTTTTTCTCGGGATCCGTTTCCCAATGGTCACATACGTATCTTCCGTGGAGGGATCCAAATCACACGTGGTTCTGTCGCGGATCTTAGTGCATCCGGATCCGGATCACACGTGGTTCCGTCGCGGATCTTAGTGGATCCGGATCGGAACCTCGGGTCTGCGGATCCCTGATTCACCCCCGACGGATTCGGTAACGCAGGAGATCAGATAATGGTGGAAAATACACATCCACAGAGTTTAATGATTTATGCAAAGAAGCAGGAATTAAGAGGGAGCTTATAGTTCCCTACAACTCTCAACAAAATGGGGTTGTTGAAAGAAAGAATCGAACAATTGTGGAGGCAGCCAATGCCATGATTGTTGAATTTTTAGCATTAGCATGAATACTTTTAAAATTTGCAGACTAACATAAACAAATGAGAAGTGCAGTAAACAACATCAATCACATTAACACATTGAACACAAGATTTTTCACTGTGGAAACCTTTAAAGGACAAAAACCCCAAAAGCATTTGTATTTTATCTCGTAAATGAGATGATTGAGTTTTTTCCTAAAGATCCACAAACCCTAACTGGTTTGTTCCACAATTTACAGAAGATCAAGCTTCCAATTTCACAAAAATGCCCAATTAGGGCTTGTGGCCCTGATTTCTCTCTCCTTCCCGGATTTAGTAGGCTGCTGGAAACCTGTTATGCCTGCTCGGATCTGCTTGCCTTGCCCTGTTTGTACCTATGCTGCTCCTTCATACCTTTCTCTTGCCTGACTGTACTTATCAGCTACCCGACCGTACTTTTCTGCTGCTCGGTCTGCTGCCCGAGATCCGGTAACTCTGCTCTGCCTATTGCCCAGTCTGGCTGCCCTGTTGTGCAGCCCTACTACTGCTTGGTGGGCAGTCTGCTCAGGCAGAGGCCTTTAGAGCCTGCCTGAAGGCTTCCGGGTTTGCTGCTAGCAGTCCGTGGCCCTTTGTAGGAAGCCCGAGCCTGCTGCTAACAATCTGTGGCTCCTGCTAGCTGCTCGGTGTTGTTGTAGCAGCCCGGGAGCACACACCAGCTGCCTCGAGACTGCTGCTAGTAGTCTATGGGCAGCAAGAGGGCTGCCTGTGAAGAGGGTTTCCCTGCCCAACGATGAAACCTGCTACTCGAATCCATGGAGGAGCTGCCCGTGAGTAAAGATGGCTGCTCGGAGGTGAAGATGGCTGCCCGAAGATGAAGATGAAGGCTTAGGGTAGAAACCCTAACTTAAAACAGAAAAGGAACTTCCAGCTGTTTAAAACCCTAGCTTAGGGTTTGTCTTTACATGAATGATGATGCCCTCGCTAGACTCATCCATGCTAGGGCATAATCATAAAAACCTTCTTCTTCAAAAACTGTGAAAACTTCTGATGGAGCAGCTGTACCTGTGAGAGCAAGCGTATATCTCATAATGAAATGGATTGATCTTTTTTTATATCCTTTGAGTCACTTGTAAGTGGGCCAAAATTAGAAAGATCAAAATAATAATATTTTATTCTTTTCTAATTTTGACTTTTGCCTTTAGTGGTACGAAAGGTCTTTTTGCACTTTCACTTTTACACCTTAGTGGTACTAAGGGTCTTCGTGTATTTTTGACTTTTGCTTTAGCCTTCTTCAAGTGCCCTTGTGGTCATCACATGTGGTCAATGTGGTCTTTCATCACGACTCAAAGTACATCATCATAAACAAAGAGAATTACTAATGCTTTTATGTCACACTCTGTGTGACATCAAGATCGGGTACTAAGGTGTCTTAACCAAGGGTAGCTAAGCCTTGGAGAAGATCACAGATCCCACTGATCAAGGGTCAGAGTGTCGCACATGCCTAGACCCAGTCTAAGGCTTATAGTGCCTTCTTGATAACAGACCAGGTGCCTCAGCCATAGGCTACATAATTTGACACTAGGTCAAATACTTGGTAATAGACCAAGCGCCTCCATTCTCCCGGAGAATGGCCCTTAGCCCCGGGCTAAGTCCTGGTAACTGACCGGGTGCCTCCATTCAAAGGAATGGCTACTCAGAACTAGGCTGAGTCTACTAGTACTAGATTGGTTCACATCGTGGCCCTGAACTAGATGTCACCATTCAACAGAATGGTCACTCAACACAAGGTTGAGCCCCCCCTAATGCAGAGCTGGGTCCATATCATGGTCAAGGACTAGATATCATCATTCAACAGAATGATCACTCAACTCTAGGTTGAGTCCACACCGTGGTCCCGGACCAGGTGTCCCCATTCTCTTAAGAGAATGGCTCTTGATGCTGCTCAGAAAAATCAACAATGATACATGACCAGAGTCTATCAATGTTCTTGTGGGCAGAAGCTTCTAGAACAACTGTCTATGTACAAAACAGATGCCCTCATAGAATCTTGAAGAACATGACTTCAGAAGAAGCCTTCACAGGAGTGAAGCCAAAAGTGGGCCACCTTCGTTTCCTTGGTTGTCCAGTCTATACACATGTGCCCAAGGAGTAAATGACGAAAATGGAGCCTTCAGGAAAGAAGGGGACTTTCCTGGGATACAATGAGTCTTCAAAGGCCTACAAAATTTACATTCTAGGATCGAAGCAAATCGAAGTCAGTAGGGATGTGTCCTTTGAAGAACAAATGGCTATCCAGAAAGGAAGAGGATATGACATGGAATTCAATGACAATGAAGAGATGATATCATCTCCCCTTCCAATAGTTCAGAGGGAGTTGCCAAAGGAAGAGCCGATTGATTCCATTGATCTAGTTGAGCCAGTTGATGCTCCCACAGACATTGCAGTTGGTTGGAAAAGGTCTAGATGGGCACAACAGATGCTGCAGGATGCAGAGGGGCATGAAGCTCCACATGGCACTTTTCGGGAAAGCAAAAGACCTTAGAGGTTCTCAAGTTATGTAGCATTGATGAGTCACATCATTGACTCAAAACCGACCACATATGAAGAAGCATCTAGGCACCAAGTTTGGAAGGATGCCATGATGGAAGAATATTAATTCATCATGAAGAATGATGTATGGGAAGTTGTACTGAAACCTGAGGGGAAGTCAGTAGTGACTTCCAAGTGGCTTTTCAAGACTAAGCATGGAGTAGACGATAGTGTGGAAAAACACAAGTCTATATTTGTTTCCAGAGGATTCTCTCAGAAAGAGGGAGTTGATTACGACGAGACATTTTCTCCTGTGGCTCGATATATTTCCATTAGGACCATTATTACTATTTCTTCAGCTATGGGATGGAAGCTGCATCAGATGGATGTCAAGACTGCCTCCCTCAATGGTGTAATCGAGGAAGAAGTTTATCTTGAACAACCAGATGGGTTTGTTGTCCATAGGAAGGAGTCCCACGTTTGCAAGCTGAAAACATCTCTATATGGACTCAAGCAAGCACCCCGTGCTTGGTATGGACGGATAGACGGATATATGGTGAGCTTGGGATTCACCAAAAGTGATGTAGATCCCAATCTTTACTACAAGATTGTAGAAGGTGAGCCACTGATTTGAGTTTTGTATGTCGATGACTTGTTTCTCATAAGAAATGAGAAGCTGATTACATGGTGTAAGAAGAATCTTGCCTCTGAGTTTGAAATGAAAGATATTGGATTGATGCATTACTTCTTGGGATTAGAAGTATGATAGAGAAAGAAGGAAATTTTCCTAAGTCTAAGGAAAATACACCATCGATATACTGAAGAGATTCAGAATGTTGGACTGCAATTCTATGGCTACTCCGATGGATGCAAACCTGAAGAAGTTGAGGGACTCAGCTTCAGACTCCGACTTGATTGATCCCACCATGTATCGCTAGTTGATTGGATCGCTAATGTTTTTGACGAACACCAGACCATATATATGTTTTGCTGTGAATATTCTCATCTAGTTCATGAGGGAGCCGAGGCAGATTCACTGGACTACCGCAAAACATGTACTCAGATAATTGTGTGGCACCATGGGATATGGATTAGGATATGCTTTAGAATGTGACTTGAGATTGCAAGGTTTTTTTAGATTTAGATTGGGCCGGATGCACCGCAAATAGGAAGAGTACTTTCAGATGTTGCTTCAGTTTGGGTTCTGCAGTTATTTCCTGGTGCAACAGGAAGCAAATCTCAGTAGCACTTAGTATAGTAGAGGCCGAGTATATGGCCGCTAGCACAATAGTTCGAGAAGTAGTATGGCTTCGAAAACTCCTTGCAGGATTGTTTGGTTAGATTCCATGCCCAACTACGATTCACTGTGATAACCAGAGCTATATACAAATGTTAGTGAATCTTGTGTTTCACAATAAGTCAAAGCATATAGAGATTCAATATTACTTCATTCGTGATATGGTTCAGAAGGGTGCGGTCGAACTATAGTACGTGCTGACAGATGACCAGACTGCAAATATTCTTACCAAGACTCTTCCCAGGATAAAGTTTGAATACTTTCGTGGAAGACTTGGAGTAGAAGAAAATGTATCCCTCCTTGAGAGGGTAAAGATGATTCAAATATCTACGTTGCTTCTACATTGGTGCCTCTACTCGTTCTGGTTCTCAGCCAGGTATGGGAGAAATACCATTGGCATTTGAGACAGGCAGGTAGTAGATGGTCGTGTACATTGGTGCCTCTACTCGTTCTGGTTCTCAGCCCGGTATGGGAGAAATGCCATCGGTAGTAGTGGCGAACAGGTAGTAGATGGTCGTGTACACTAGTGATTGCTATTCGCCCTGGTTCTCAGCCTAGCGTGGGAGAAATCCCATCGACGTTTGAGACGAACAGATAGTAGATGGTCGTGTGAAGCATGTCTTGGTTCTCAGTTAGAGACGGACTTGTAGTAGATGAGATGTTGATTGTTGTACTCTCCGATGGATAGTGTAGAGTTGCAGAGCTGATGGATCCACCGATGGACTAAGTGAATCAAATACATGATGATACCTCTCGATGGACCGAGACTGTGTTGAAAACCTTCAGTATGTATAGAGATGATTGAGACATATGAGATGTACAGATGATACCCAGATGTTCATGATGCTAATGATGACCATGACTGAAGAATATCTTCCTTGTTGAGAGGGAGTGTTAGGAAGTTATTCTTATTGTAATTTTATTATATTGTTTTGTACCTCCTACGAGAGTTCATACTGATGTAATCATTCATGTAAACCCTTGAAAAAATCAATGTAAACCTTGCGGAAGTTTAGAATTAAAATAATATTATTTTTACAATTTTTATTTTCTCCCAAGGCAAGTAGGTCCAGTCAGTTAGACAAGTTGTCCTAGTTAGGGAAAAAGTCACTTTTGTAAAGTGTATAAATAGAGAGGCCAGGTGCCTCATTTACTCACTCACTCAACACAAGCAAGTTCGCCTACTTAAGGAGAAGTTTACAGCACTAGAGAGAAGCAGTGTTTTCTGGGGTTTTCTCTTACAGAGATTTTCTTCTCTCTCTCTCATTCTTGTATTCTGTTCTCAGAAATTCTCATCTCTATACGAAGGTTGCTGGGTTTTTCCCAATTGGGTTTCCTAGGATAAACTCGTGTTTTTTGTTTCAGTGCTTTGTCTTTCTTCTAGAGATCCTATTGTTTATTTGCAATAAAGTTATACTGTTACAATCTTGTAAAAACTAACATAGACATGCTTTATTAACAATAAACTCGAAAGTATTACAACAATATGTAAGCAAATGTTCCACCTTTTGATGCAAAAAGAGGCAAAAACACCTTGCTTAAATAGAAAAGACCAAGCTCTAAAGAGCGCGCACTTGCCAAGGAGAGGTGCCTTGCTTGGTTGGCCTGAGTTGTAACTAATTGCTTTGATGAGTGATTTATGGCTTAGACAATGGAAAGATCCAAAGCTAAAGTGCCACATCTTCAAAATTCAAACTTCATACTAAAAAGATGCATCCTTTTTTGGAAAATGTGCCCCCACTTGAAAATATGTGCCTTGCTTGGTTCAGGAAACATCCAACGCTTTGATCTCTTTGAGAATAACAAGATTTAGTCACTTGGAAACATTAAAATACTTGCCACTTTACTTTTCCAACTAAGGAGACATGTTTTCGACATGTTTCCTTGTTTTTATGAGTTGTCGATTTTCTCATTTTATCCAATTTTTGGTCTCTTTTATTCACTTTTCGAGAAATATTAAAAGTAAGTGATAAATAATCACCCATTTTTATTTTTAAGTGGGTTTGTAAGTAAAATGGGTGTTGGGTTAGAAAACGAGCACCTCCATGGTCAAAACCACTTCCTAGTACCACTTTTATGACTTGGTGAATATTTTTAATTAAAACATGCCTGCTTTTTATAGAAAATTAAAAAAATATCGAAAAATTAAAAGCACCAAGGGGGGGCTTAGTACATGTTCATATGACTCAAAAACAATGACTAGCATGGTAATATACATTGACACTTAAGTTTTAATAACCTCCTAAGGCCTAATCACCAAGACAATTATTCCATCTTTGGAGGCCTGAGTGAAAAACTCGAAAATTATAAATCGTTAAAAAACGATATATAATTAGCAAGGAAAAAACACACTGGAATAATGTATTAATGATTAAGACCTAGGAAAGCCAAACCTTTTACATAGGTTCATCATGCTAAGTCATTTTATTACAATTCCTCGTGGGGTATGAACATGTGAAAAAATAAAAAAAGGGCTAGAAATGGCTTGATGGACTTCTGAACTTGGATTATGAACAAGTACACTGTTCATCTTTTGGCGGCTGACTTGTAAGTCCAACCTAGTGCAACTCAGTTGGTAACACAGTGTATCTATCTGACGTTGGAGTTTATTAAAGTGAAACTGATTTTTGTTTGCTATTAAGAATACATTTATGGTCGGATTAATTCATGTCATCAGTTTTATACTTAAAAACCCGAATCTCATCAAATATGAGGTGGATCATTAAATCTTAGGTCACTCGATTTTATATTATCGTTTTTCTTAAGACCTCAGTTTAGGTTAATTGGGGTGGATCTTGTGTTGAACATGTTAATCATATTTTTCACTTATAATCATCCTTTCTAGGTTCTTGAACTCGAAATATTAGATGAAAGGGTATCTAACTGTAACACCTATGTCTATCGGGTTTTCTCGCATTGAATTTACTCAACTGGTTATTTTGAGTCCGTTATTCATTGAATGGTTTATAGTGCTGGAGCTAAGTTGCTATTGCAAACGATTTCATCTTGAGCATTACACTTTGAGAGCTATTTAAATTGACAAAATTGATATTACCATGAGATTTTTAGTTTAGATTTTATTAGTTCATAAAATCTGGAACGTTTTCATTATTGACTTAAAAATATCCACCAACATTTAAGTTTGATGAGATTGCTTTCAACTTAGGGTATTGATTCAAAACATTAAGTTACCATAATCTATGACTTTGGCTAATACCATATATGTGTTGAATCCTCGCCTAACTTGAAAATCATTCTCTTAGTGACAATCAACATTAAATTTTGAAGGAAACTTTGTTAGTCTTTAAACCTCTTTTGCTCCAAAAGTTAATCGATCAACCATAGAATCCATTTTCCCCATTGTAAGCATTGAGCTTATCAATATCACACTGCCCTTTTATCATTCAAGTCCTTTTATGTGAAATGAGTGTTGTCTTGCTCACCTTAAATGAATCATTTTAAGCACGACTATTAAATCTAGGGTGTTTCTAAGTCTTTTAATCCTTTTACCCTAGTTTCATTTGTCCTAGATCTTGAACCATATTTCAATAACCTTTTGGTCTAAGGCTTTTCCTGGGTTACCTTACGCTAGATTGTCAAAGATTGAGATTCGATTTCCTTGGCTTTAGATCTCTCCCTTGGGGATTGATCGGGGTCTCCCCCTTGACCCCTCTCTTGGTGAGGCCTAGAGTGAAGAGGTGTCTAGTCCGTGTGACAACCAATTTTATGTTGGTGAGCTTGATCCTTTAGGGTCACTTCTTTAGCTGCCTGTCCCCTTTACCATCTTGGATAGCGTCTCCTTTTAAGGCAACTATAGGCCAAGTGATAACAAGACTATAGTAGCAAGATTATGTCGTATTGGGAGTTTGTCTACAAAAATTCAGATTGAATTTGAAAGTTGCCAGATATTCGACATAATACGGATATGGTAAATTTGACTATAGGATTAAATATATTTACAAAATGTTATTATTAAAATTGTTAAAATATTCGTGGAATTTCAAGTATAATAAGTAATATTTAGGCAATAGTTTAACTTTTAACAATTCAACTATTCTTTTTTTAACAAGAGGAAATTTGTGGTAAGAATTATAATCTCAACAAGTTTTGAACGTTTTAAGCAGGGTCATCCTTAGGAGACTCAAAGAGATTCTCGCTCTTTTTTGCACTTGGATGTGAAAGATAAACAGTGATCTTCCTCCCATGGTCGGCGATTAGGGTTAAAGTAATTTTAGTTTTTGAATAATAGGTTTCCATGATTCTTTTAATCTTAAACCTTCATCTCGAGTGAAATTATTCACGCATTTTTCAATCCCTATGGCCTCACGAGTGGAACTATAATAGCATTACATCCAATGATAGCTCATGTCTCATACTATTTTTAACTTCACCATCATAGAACAATGATCACATTCGCAAACAAATTTGTGATTATTGTTCCATGTAATGTTTTAAATGAACATTGGAGTCACACACATTACTAAATCAACATTAAAAAAATTGCATACAATGAGGCCATGAGCCCATACTTGCCTATTAAACTCTATTTTTGTTGATTTTCCTAAGCAGCATCGAGAGCCATTCTCTTGGAGAATGGAGGCACCTGGTCAGTTACCAGGAAGTGGAACCAGTTTAGCACAGGGGGACTTAGCCTAGAGCTGAGTGGCCATTCTTTGAATGGAGGCACCTGGTCAGTTACCAGGAAGTGGAACCAGTCCAACACTGGGGGACTCAGCCTAGAGCTGAGTGGCCATTCTGTGAATGGAGGCACCTGGTCAGTTACGAGGAAGGGGAACCAATCCATCACCGGGAGACTCAGTGGCTGAGCTGAGTGGCCATTCTTTGAATGGAGGCACCTGTTCAGTTACCAGGAAGGTGAACCAGTCCAGCAATGGGGGACTTAGCCTAGAGCTGAGTGGCCATTCTTTGAATGGAGGCACCTGGTCCGTTACCACGAAGATGAACTAGTCTAGGACTGAGGGACTCGGCCTAGGTTTGAGGGCCATTCTACGAGAAGAATGGAGGCGCTTGGTCAGTTACCAAGTATTTGACATTGAGTCAATTGATGCAGCCTAGGGTTGAGGCACCTGGTTAGTTACTAGGACATCACTATAAGCCTTAGACTGGGTTTGGGAATGTGAGGCACTCCTATCCTTGATCTATGGGCTTTGTGATCTTCTCCAGGGATTAGCTACCCTTGGTTAGGACACCTAGGACCCTATCTTGGTGGCACAAGATAAAAGCATTAGTAATTCTTCCTATTTATGATGATTTACTTTGAGTGGGCATGAAGGACCATGAAGACCACTTGCATTGACCACAGGCACTTAAAGAAGACCAAGAAGCTAAAGTCAAAAATACAAAAGGACTCTTGTACCACAAGAAGTCAAAGTGAAAATACAAGAAGGTCCCTAGTACCACTGAAAGTTAAAGTCAGAAGGGTAAAACATGAAAAAGAATAAAACCCTATCAGTATATTCCTATTTACAGGGATCACTTCAAGTGATTGAAAGGCTATAAATAAAGTTCACTTGCAATTCATTTTCACACACTTCATCTTCAACACGTGACTACTCCATTGATGACTTTCGTTGGTTTTTTGCAAGAGAGTGAATACATCTTGGTTTTTATGCCCTAGGATGGCGGCTTGCTAGCTAGGGCATCATCTCATCATTCCTTCTTCACTCTCGAGCTAGGGTTTTTCCATCTACTCCACAACAACAACAACTTCAGGTGAGGGAACCTTCCCTTCTCCTCACGGTCAACATTACAGGAGGATCCGGGCAGCAAACAAGAAGTTCGGGCATCCTGCTTCTGTTCATGGGCTGCCCTGTATTGACCTCAGGCATCTCTGTTTTGACCTGGGCAGCATATAGAAGTGATTCAGGAAGTCTCAGGCAACAGACCAGACACACAGGTTGCCCTAATCCCTCACGGGCAGCAGCATTTCAGCCTCGGGCAGCGGCAGAACAACTTGGGCAACTCGGATCTGGTTCGAGTAGCCTCCAGGTAGCTACAACAAATTATGGGCAGTCTCAGGCAGCCCTAAATCTGATCCCGGGCAGCTTCTGCAGAAATTTCGGGCAGACCACATAAGCATCGGGCAGGCTTATATTTGATCTCGAGTAGTCTCAAGTAGACAGCAGCTGGGCAAGTGTTTTGGGCAGCAAACAAAGTTTGCATTTTTCTGGACCTTCTCTCTCCATGTGAAAAACCTGCTAGGGTTTGAGATTGCTGATCAAACCAACTAGGGTTTGGCAAAATTCTTTAAAGAACATTCATCTTAGAATTTTGAGATTTCTCTTCTTGCTGCTACAAACTATAAGTCATCTCATTTAAGTGATGAATTACTAATGCTTTTGGGGTTTTTGTCCTTTAAAGGTTTCCCCGTGAAAACATTTGGTGTTCATGTGTGTTGATGTTTGTTTATCTACTGCACTTGTCTTAATGTTATCTATCTTACAGTCTGCAAAATTAAAGAATATATGCAAATGCTAAAATTCAACAATTTTCACGTTGTTACATTATATGTCATCTTTCAAATTTGAGATATATTTCAAGTTGCTGGCAATGAACAATGAAAGTTACTTTAAAATGTTAAACGAGCAAGTATATATATATATATATACTTTTTAAAAAAAATTTAAATAATCGATGTTTTTATATTCATCAGATGTCTACTTCCGTATTTTAGTTGTACTTGAATTCTTCTTTATGTATTATTTCCACATCGAATTGAATTCGTGTCCGTATTTGTACTCGAAACTTGCTACTATGGTAGAGACCTTAGAACATGCCACATAATTAGTTAATTGCAAAAGGGGGGCATCATAGAAATGGGTGAAGTGGCTAGTGAAATGACATAATATGAAAGATGGCTAGGTAAAATGTTGTTAATGACATGAAATGGGGGTCATGCTTACTTAAATTTCTAAGGGCGCACCTGGCCCGCAAGGTCATACACTTAATTTGATGAGGGAAGAAGAATTATAACCACACCATGATGTTCCCTAAGCTATTGAAACAATATTTGAGGATACATGAGCCATTATAAGTAACACCTTTGACCCCTTATTGTTATGTCCACACAGGAAAACATTTACTATAATTCAAGTAGAGAGGATATGTCATAACACTAGTATCAGCTGGATGTCCCCATCTGTCTCTGGAACATGGCAAGGTAGGCTGAGTAGGCTAAAAGTGTCCTTAAGCAGGCTGAAAGTGTCTTTGTTAAGTGTCTATGGGCAAACCACAGATATCCGTGGAACTGCTAGATGTGATGGAAGATCACATAGGAAACACTGATCTAGTCAGCCCATACATGTCAAGGGGTAATGTGTATTGGTAAGCCTACTTCAACGAGGAAGTATCGAGGAGGTTGATTGCGTTTGTGGTCATTTGTTGGGCATTAATAAAACTATCTTATCTTATCTTATCTATATCTCAACGAACAATACTCCAATGAATTTCAACTTGGGTATACTCGAGAGCTCAGCTTAAACTTAATGAATAACTTGTTGACTCTTTCAATATATTGTTAGATGGTTTGACTAATTGCTTGATGGAGGTTTAGCTGTTGCTTAGTTATTTTCTCATGATCATCAAAGGGATATAATCCTCTTCATATAGATCTTCTAAACAAATCCCCCCTCCAATTGGGTTGTTGATTGATGATCACTTGGTGTTAGAGATGAGCCTGCCACCAACTCAAGGCTTGATTATCCGTGCAACGTAACAATTGTGATTGTCTAAGGGTCTATGAAATTTTATTGAGTTTAAAAGTGTGGTTCCACACTTATCCATGCTTTCTTTGCATCATCCAAATCAACAATGTGGGGAATGCTTGAGTATTGGTTAGTCATGGTGGAGATAGCTGTGGGATTCCTTTTTGTTGTTGTTCCAGTAATTACTAGACTAATTATCATTTATGGAATAGGTTTCCTTGAAAATTGTCTTCTTTGATACTACTAATGCAACTCTACGGTGGGATGTTGTATTATGCTAGGAAATTATGTTTCTTTTTTTCATTAATATATGGTATTGGTGTTTCTCTTGAGTGCTAGGGTTGCGAGTCATTATTCTTATGTTTTTGCTGGGGTATGTCTGCCTCTTTGTATCTTATTATCATATCCCCTTGTTATCAAATGAAATGAATGATTTGATAAAAGTTTTTTTTATTAAGTAATAGACATTTAAATATCCTAATATCATTCTTTAAGTTTAATGAGCCTCATCTCAGCCATATCCTATGAGTAAAATAGAGCAAGAAAACTTGAGGATAAGTTTTCTTTAAATGCCCCTTTTTATTTAGGAATGGACCCCTAAAATTAAAGTGGAAATGTACCAAGGCATATCCATGTTTAGACTGGGATCAAAGGGAAATTTGTTATGGGCAACTGCTGCAGTGCATTTTATCAGTCTTTAATCCTCCAATTGATTTTGTTTCAAGCAATTCCACTGTATGATAAAAGAAAAAAGAGCTTTTAGCTTCTCTACACTCTCTACTATGAGTTCTGGTACCAAATTTAGGTTCTTGTTGCCATAATAATCAACCCAATTTGCTTTATTTTTTCCATAGTCTAATTGAGACAGCAACAAATGGACTGTTTAATGTTTTATATTGTATGAATGAGTGCATGATTATACTCTACAAATAAATTTGGTTGGAGAATACTTTCAAGGTTAACAATGGAAAAAACTGCCTGCATGCGATACTATAAAGATGTTGCTAATTTATCTTTTATTCATTACAAAAGTTCTAGGATATTTCCAAGAATATTATTCTACAGAATAAAGAACCTTTGAATTCTTTTTCCCCATATTAAATGCATTTAAGCTTATATTTATGTTCTGTTTGACAGGTACATGGGAATCATGAAACTATGAACGTGGAAGGAGATTTTCGTTTTGTTGATCTTGGGGCGTTTGATGAGGCAGAAGATTTCATAGATTATAGTAATGAGCACAGAGGTGACTGGCACACAGCTTTCATTGAATGGATTAATGAATGTCAGAAGTGGAAGGCAAGGAGGAAAAGACCTGCCAGTGACTGGACTCCTTGGAATCTGATTGAGGTGACCAGCCAAAATTCTTTGTTCTTTTGCTAGGCTTTGGGTAATGTTTGTCTTCAAGGCGAGTTTAGTTATATCTGACTGTGGTGACCATCCAAAATTCTTTTGCTATGATTTGGGTAATGTTTGTCTTAAAGGTGGCTTTAGTTATTGCTTTTGTAAGAAGTCATAAACATTTCCACCACCCAGTGTCACCATCTGCATTTAGCTGTCAAGGTCTACTACTGAAGTGTTTACTGTTCGCCTATTATCTTGAAAAACTCGGCTTGATGAACGATTCTCGAGGCCAGAATGGAAGAGTTCAATTCTAATTTGTCAAAAATATGACAGCAGAAATTGGTCAAAATCGGATGCTTTCTATTCCTTTTTGGCATTTATATTTGATGCATTTTCCATCCACCTGGAAGTTGGACTTGTAGAGCAGCCAATATTAGTCACTTGTCAGGGTCGGAGCAATGAGTGCTTGTGGGTTTGACTTGTTGGTAAGGTAGACTCGCTGGCAGAGAGTTAGACTTGGGACTGAGGTAACTGAGTTCAGCAGCAGGAACAGGCAGAATTTGACTTGGGAATACTCGGAAGACTAGGCGATTTTTTCAAATATGCTTAAAACATTGCTGGAAATTCATTGAGGAAATTCCTAGAAGAAACATGACAAAACCTCAAGGCTTAAACAAATGATTGAACACTTATTGTGCAGACAAGAATATCATTAATAAATTTTCTAGAACAAACACTATAGACCATATTTGAAAAAATGGACATCGGCAAAAAATCGGCAAGGGTCCTGAATACAACTTCTCGGTAACATCAACTAAAAAATCGGCAAACCATGGTAAGCATTAAAAAATAGAAAATATTTTCATTTTTTTCTTAATTTTAAACATATAAAGCAACAACAACATTAGATTAACACATGGACACATAAATATGGATAAAGCACTGGTATATATGATGTAGTGGATGCAAAATAATAAATTGATACATCAAAGTTTTGAAGATCGGAAATTTGGAAGTTTCAACACCGGTTGGAACATTGGTCATTACCCCTCCTCGAGGCTCTAATCCTTGCCTCTACCTCGAATCTCGAAGTTGATCCTCCAAGGACATTAGTCAACACCCTACAATTTTAATGAAACTTCCTAATCCAAGTGTTAAAATAAGGTAGAAAAATCTTTCAATGCTTAATAAGTGAATTTGCTTGATTGAAGGGTACATTTTTATGAAGGTCATGACAGAGGAGTTCAATAAACTTCAACAATCAGGTATCAACACCACCAACATCAAGGTACACGGAGAGCTTGATGTGCTTGATTAAATTCCAATCCGTTACCCCCCTCATACATGATAGAATCCAGTGACAATGTTGCAATCCTGAAATCTTGAAAACTATTCAGTCTGTTGAATTCTGAATGGGATCTAAAATTCTTCTTTTTTGCGGATGAAATCCATTCAGGTTGGAACCACTTTCAAACATCCTGAAACAGTTAATGGTAATGTCACTTTTACTTTAAGAATTTAACCAGTGTTATAAAAACCAGACCAGAACTGGCAAAACCGGCTGGTTCGACTGGTTTCAGGGACTCATCGGGTCAAATCAACTTCTCAAACCGGAAATAACCGGTTCTGACCGGTTCTATACGAAGAGGTACAACAACACTGAAGAATGCGTTTTTTTTTACTTTTTTTTTTAAAATAAAAAGTTGGTTGAATGGGGAAGGTTCTAGATAACCCTAAACCCCTAAGAAAGCTTTAAAAACAATCTCACCCCCTCTATTTTTCTCACACTATTCATTAGAGTATTTTGAGTTAAGAATCATTTTTGACATTCTTGGGTAGTGTTGCAGCCTTGAAAGAGTATGCTGGGTACCTACAACAGTCTTGGTTATATTTATTATCATCATAACAACAATAAAATACACCTAACAACAGTTATCTACAACAGTAAAAAGGCTTTGAACAACCCTAACAACAATTTTGAGCTAACTATGTAGTTAAAGGAAACGTTTGTGGGCATATTCCAAACTGACAATCTGTTATAGCCGCCTTGGAACAACCCTTTCAGCAATAGGAGTGTCCTTAGCATGTTAGACATATGATTCAAGTGAAATATCAAATATGTTCAGTATGGAACCTAGCAAAATACATACAGGAGCCTTTTTCCTGGTAGATATGGAGTATTTTTTGGTAGATCTGGATTCTACAAGCCGTTCGAGCCTTTTTGTTGATGTATTTTACTATTTTGATTCAGACATGGGTTGCACTTGATGCTATTTTGGTTCTATGCACTCTTATTTGGTATATACATGAGAAACTTTCCATATTTGTGTAGAATGGTTTGAATTCACATGGATGCACATGAATATAGATATAATTTTTCAAAATTCGAATATTTGATGTATTTTTGGTGGACCGGTTTTGTGATCCGGTTTTAGTCTGGTTTCGGTTCTTGGGTTTAGCCAGTTCGACCATCGGTTTGGTTCTGATAACTATGAATTTAACATTACCATTTAATATTATTAACATCCAGAAAAGACAAAAAATGACCTTTATGCTTGTGGCCCAACCAGAGCGGCTATTTTTCCTGTCATGTCGCAATTTTTTCAAAAAACCGTCGATGTTCAAAACAAATTGTGCGGACCGATGTTTCCTTAAACTCGCTATTTTTTCGCCTCGGAAAATTGGCGGCTTGAAAATCTCACGATTTTTCGGGACATCGCCAATTTTTCGGCGATTTTTGGAACTATGCTATAGACTGTTACTGAATCTAGTTTCTTGAGATTCTCTATTATATCAAACCAACCATGGTTGGATTTTCTGATGCATATTCCAAGGGGATAGCTGTAATCTCATATTTGTCTATGGGTTTCCTCTAAATCTAACAGCTAAATCAGAAGACAATTGAATGCTATGATGTGACATAACTAGTTTGAAGTTTGACCTCTGAACTAAGAGGTCTTCTATGTTTCTTATTGGCCCCTCTTTGGAACCACTGAAGCAGGCAATCTTTATGTTCCATTTACATATAATTTTTGAAGATCGGTTATGTCCTCTTACAAACATTTATAGATGTGTTATTTCATTTTTATTTCCTGTTAACACTTTGCTTTTATATACCATTCTGAATTAATGTTGGGTGCGATATCATGCAAATCTGCACCAGCAGACGTGCCTAATAATTATAGGCCACCTAGCTCTGTCACTGCTAGATGCCTCTTTATTCAGACTGGTGCTGTTCCAGTTTTAGGGGGGTGTTCCTAAATGGTGTATGTTGCCATCTAATAAAAAAATATGCACAAAGTCCAAGATGATCAAGACACAAAAGAGTCCCTCTTGAGCTTTCCGTAAGTAGTCAAGAGTGGGTAAGTTTCAGATAACATTTTCAAGTGGTTGGGATCAAATGCTAGAGATAGTTGCAACATCAAATTAA
Organism: Pseudotsuga menziesii; assembly: GCA_001517045.1. Classification (NCBI taxonomy): domain Eukaryota; kingdom Viridiplantae; phylum Streptophyta; class Pinopsida; order Pinales; family Pinaceae; genus Pseudotsuga; species Pseudotsuga menziesii. The sequence continues at coordinate 253,298 of LPNX011229284.1, read as the reverse complement.
TGGAAATGACATTGATTGCATCATAGTGAGTCATAGGTGACAGGCTGCCATGGATCTCCTTGCTTGCAATGTAGGTAGTGGTCTAAGGTCTAGAGGATGGAGAGTGAAGAGTTGTCTGTTACTACCGTCTAGAAAAGACAATATCCAACCTTTTCAATGTCTTCTTCCTATGCTTATATAGAATCCCAATGAAGATGGAACAATTCTTTTTAGTTACATAGTGGTCACCAATAAATGTCTTGAGAAAGTAAATCCATGTCTTGAGAAAGTGAATCCATGTCCTCCTTGAGTGGTCGCCAATAAATGTTACATTGTGGTTGTAACCTCGCAGCGAAGCAACAATCATAGGTTCACACAAGTCAGAGTGCACTAGATTCAATATATTCTTGGATCTGCTCTCACTATTCGGAAAGGATCCCTTGTTATTCTTGCCAGGTGCACATCCCTTGTAGACTCTGCCATGGTCCAAGTGAAGTGCTGGTAGACCTGTCACAATATTTCTTAATGCTAGGAGAGCTCTATAGTTGATGTGAGCTAATCTTCTGTGCCATAGCTCACCCATGCTGGTGGAGTCATGAACTAGTGCTTGAGCTGGTGGAGTGCTCAATCAGTACAGGCTCTCCTCTCTTGCTCCAATTTCTTTTGTCATTTCCATGCTTGAGTTCTTGTGCCAAGCAAGCACTTTCCCATCTAAAAATGCAACTTTATATCCTTTGTCCTCCATGGCAGAGATGGAGACAATATTTCTTTTCATACCAGGCACACAGAATACATCACTTAACTGTAACATGTCTTTAGATTCTAGTTGAAGTGAGATGGCCCCAGATCCTCTCACAGTATAGTTGGCATCGTCTCCAAGTACAACACGAAGATGAGATTCTTTCTCAACTATTTCAGAGAGGTTTTCTTGATATTCAGTCATATGCCTCGAAGCACCTCTATCTATGAGCCAAGTGTCACCAGTGATGGGAACAGTACCTGATAGTGTTGATATGAAGAATAATTCTGTACGATCTTCATTTCTTTGCTTCTTGTGATGATGCCCTTCTTCTACATTAGCTGTTGAAGCTTCATGCTTCCTCTTGTTTGAGCTTGAACACTTGTTTGCATAGTGACCATATTTCTTGCACCTGAAGCATTGTACTTGCGATAGATTCTTATTCTTTTCTTGTTGATCTAAAGAAGGGCCTGGTTTTCTACCTTGATTCTTATGGTGGTGAAATTTTCTTCCCTTTCCTTTGCCTTTCTTGGCATGGGCCATGAATGCTTTATTCTCCTCAGGTTGAGTGCCATGAAGTCTTTGTCTTACTGTAATCCTTGCCTCCTCCTGAGTGCAATTTGCCCATAATCTGTCAAATTTGGGCAACTTGGTGTGTCCACTGTGTTGATTGAATTGTCATTGATGCCAACATGGGACTTGCAGTGGCCCCTCAGGTTGTCATTGATGCCACCAAGTCCCTCTTGCAGTGCATAGGTATGGATGATCCCAACACCCTCACATCTAGTGTCTTGAAGCCCATACAGAGATGGGTTGTGCCTTGAAGCACCTTGTATCCAGTTGACAAGGTCCTTGTACCCCCAAAGTTGGATCTTGGAGCCACCACCTTGTTAATGATGCTGAAGACCTTGCTTATGTTGATGAAGATCTTGAAGATGGTGCTAAAGCTCTTATGGATGATGGGGAAGCCCTTGATGGGTTGAAGAAGCATTAATGACCCATTATGTGGTCATTTATGCCTTGATGGGGTCATGGTACCCTAGGAGAAGGCTTGGCAACCCTGCAAGAGGTAGTATGATGGATCTTGACCCTTGGAGGTCCTCTTGTGTGGTTGAGGTGGTTGAAGAAGCCCATGAAGCCCCTTGGTATGATAAAGAAGCCTTTGGAACACCAAATGGGCCAAATGACCCATTCTGTGGTCATTTGTGGTTTGCATGGTTATTGATGGCTTGATGGAGTCCTAGAATTCTTGGAGCTGGCCCTAGGCCACGAGAAAGGATTGGCACCCACTTATATGGTGGTATGATGGCACTTGGACACTTGGTTGCTTGTGGACAAGGATGGGCTTGATAATGATGGGGTCCTTGGTCATACATGTCATGGTGATGGGGTCCTTGATGATACCCTTGGACTTGATGGTTCTCTTACGTTTGGAAGCTTGTGTTGTGGAACCCATACTTATTGTGGGTTGATATGGTTATGATGATGCCCTATGGCACACTTGCCTTGTTTAGAGGTCCTTGGTCCTTGATGAAGCCCTTGAGGATTGTGGTGAGCTTGATAGAGTATGGTCAACAAAACCCTAATGTTGACTATTTTGTGGTGATCTAAGTTAGTTATGGACAAACGTGGAGCATACCCTTATTTTATGATGACCATTGAAGATGACTTGTAAATGGTAAGGACGTGTGACAAAACAAAACAAAATAAAAACAATAATAAATAATAAATACATTTTACACTCCAACCTACAAGTCTGCCCTAATTCAAGGTTGTGGACAACATCAAAAAGTATAAAAAGAATTCCATCCACACTAAAAAGATATCAACGATGAAGAGCTAGGAAAATTCGTGGACTGTGAAGAGCGCGTTGACTCGAGGTAATGGTGTGGACTGAGGTAGCCTCAGGTACGAGGGTTTATCTTATGGAGTTTTTTTTAATCCTTCCTTGGCTGCTTACGAAGAGATGACAATCCATCTTTGTGACTTGTTTGGGTCTTTCAAAGTCAATGAGGCAACGAGCTAAAGAAAATTAAAAGGAGCAACAATATTGAGCTGCTAGTTATGACTTCTTCCTGTTGACTCTTACACAGTCCAAGTTTTGAAAATGAAAACACTGCTAGAATCTTTACAGCAATCTGAATTTGACATGGTTTAGGGATTCCTCTCAGCACTCAACAGTGGTTGCTTTGGGGTTAAAACACAGTCCAATACAGTCCCGAATTGGAGGTTATCTACAGTAAAAACACAGACCCTTTCATATGTTTAAACAGTCCCAAATTCTCTCTCAGCATTGACAGGCATCCGAGGTTCATATGATAGGTTTGAGATTCTTGGGTGGAGTAATTGCGAGCAAGTTTTTATGCCATTTACAAGTTTTTTAATTAAACCATCAAAAAATGACTTAAAAACGAAAAAAAAATATTTTTCTCAAAATCAGACGAAACTCAAGGGGGACCTAGCAGATGTCCATACGATTGAATTCGAATGCCTAGCATGTTTATAAACACTGACACAGAGGCTCTAATAACCTCCTAAGGCCTAACCACCAAGACGACTACCCCAACTTTGGAGGTGTGAGTGAAAAACTCAGAAATTATTAGTCATTTGTTCAACAAGCAATAATTGCCGAGGGAAAAAACACTCTGGGCTAGTCGGCTTGATGCATAAGTCTAGGAAGTCGAGCCTTTTATAAAAATTGACTATGCTAGCACATTTTTTACAATTTCCCCAAGGGAGTATGAACATATGTTAAAAAAAAAAATTTAACAAACTCTTTGAAAAAGCTTGGTGGACTTCTGAACTCTGACCATGAACAAGTGTGCTTGTTCAAACCTTGCCGACTCACTTGACAAATCCACCAAGTACAACTTAGGTGGTAACACTTCTCATTGATAAACTTCATGAGATCATTTTATTCCCGGATGAGGACTCTAGGCTTCTAGGACATGAAGTTTGTAGCCCCATCAAGTTGATCTCCAACCTTCATTTCATTCATCTTGTCTGTAGTTTTGAACCAGAAACCTTAGCATGAGATAGGTCAAAAATGAACTTTTGAATTTAAAGAAACTAACCTCACAGATAGATGCATCCTATCAAGGTGAGTTTAGGGAAGGTGAGGTTGGGCCAAAACAGTGGCCTGATCAACACAAAACTTGAAACCATAATTTTTGCAGCGGTGGAATTAGGTAAAAAATGAAACTTCCCAGAATTTGAGTTTTCCTTCACCAAAAGGTGCGCTTCCCCTAGAGCGAAGTTTCCAGAGCTTTTTTTCTCTTGAAGAGATGAGGGAAAGCCTTGGAAGGTCAAACCCTAGCTTCCGACAATGGCCTCTTCTAGAACTGCTCTAATACCATGTTAGTTTTTACAAGATTATAGCAGTGTAACTTCATTGCAAATAAACAATAGGATCTCTAGAAGAAAGACAAAGCACAGAAACAAAGAACACAAGAATTTATCCTAGGAAACCCAATTGGGAAAAACCCAACAGACCTTCGTATAAAGATGATAACTTCTGAGAGCAGAGAAGAAGAAAGAGAGAGAGAAAAAAATCTCTCTAAGATAAAACCCTGGAAAACCTCCTTCTGGTTGATGCTGCGAACTTCTCTTGGAGAGAGAGAGCGAACTTGTTTGTTTGGATGAGTTAGTAAATGAGGCACACTTGCCTTCTATTTATACTCATTACAAAACTGACTTTTACCCTA
>LPNX011229284.1:202518-246612 GCA_001517045.1 Pseudotsuga menziesii | reverse complement strand
AACATAACGAAACTCCGCAAGACTCTAGACAAATGTCTAGCATGGTCATGAATTACACTTTAAGGCTTTAGCCACCTCATGGACTTGACTGGTAGAACGTCCGTCACCACTTTGGAGGATTTTGAGTGAAAACCAACCGATTAAACTCGTTTGTTCAACAAGATCAATTGGAAAGGGAAAAACACTCGATGAGGGGACTTCCCTAACAATCAGTTCCATGGTGTGGCATCCGTATCATATGATCCACACTAGTACATAAAATTACATTAGTTTTCCCACGCAGGGGAGCGGACATTTCGTTTTACAAAGGGGCCATTGCCCTGCAGAAGTGAAAAATCCTCAGATTTTTCCAAGGTACAATTATGTACACCCTTATGTACATGGAGTTGCCACCTAGTCGAAATAGGTGGGCAACACCCTAACAGGGCCAACTTGTCTAAATGATTGGGCCGACCTACCATGGGGAAATACAAAAATAATTTTATTTTTATTCTTTTCTTGTATAATCTTTTCCTAGGGTTTACATTGATTCTTTTTAGGGTTTACATGAGTAATTACATGAGTATAATCTCTCGTAGGAGGTACAAGGAAATACAATACAAGTACAATAAGAATATCTTCTGAAGTTGCACAATTTCCAACAATCCAAGGTTGTTCCATGGTGTACGTTTGTCAAAACAACTTCCCCATTCTATTAAGCTTATGGACAGTGGTAATATTTTACTCGACACCTAAGATATTTTAATCTTCCAAATGCTTGGTTTGTGTGTTAGTCATTGGATCATCATTTTTAAGATTGCCCTCAAAGAAGAGTGCCCAAGTCTGGTCAAGCTAACTCCATAATATCTGTAGGTAAGGGCACAATACAATTTCATGAAGTTTCTGTAGACAATCAAAATGCTATGAACACAACCATATCCCAAGCTATAGAGAGTAAGCCTAATTCCATTAGTGATTCAAATTTTAGATCGCTAGAGGCTGCAACTAAGTGGGAAAAGGAAAGGCTCCAATGATGCGAGGAAGAACATCATTTGTCCTCTCAAATTATCCAAGGGGGGTAGGATGAAAATATCAGTTCTTATAAGGATGCAGTATCTAGTAACACACTATACACTCAAGGGGGCACCGAAGAGTTGTTGGTTAGCGATACCTTTGAGGCATTGGAGTCTGTTGGCAATGTTTTAGGTGAATATTTCCATTTGTTCTTGGAATGTAGGGAATGGCTCTAGCCTAAGTACAGTTTTTGGTTAGGGATTTTATTTGACTCAAAAGCTAGATATGTTGTCTTTATAGGAGATTAAGACTTTTGGCTTTTTTCCTTTGCACTTTTACGTCATTTTGCTGGCTTGGACCTTTCTAGATCACCAATCATGATCAGGGTTCTAGAAGCACTGCCCTTGGGGTTGCCCCTTGGTTGCGCTTAGCAGTTGTTTTGTGGTTGTGGTACAATATTATATTATTCTTGTACACTGCTATATAATAACACAAGAATTTTGTAATTACTATGTCCCCTATATACCTTTTTGGTGAAGCACCTAAAATTTTGTAATGATTATGTACCCTATAAACCTAATAGAGAATGAATTTTGAGTTGGGTTCTCTTCAATCAATTTAAGTTGTTAAATGTTATTGTGCCAATTCAAACTGAGTTTGAAAGTGTTTCATACATGAAAAAATAGAGTTCTTTCAGCAAAATTCAATTCTTTGACTTGGATGAGACTTCTTAAAAAAGTAAATAAATAGAAGAGTAATAGCAGTAGATAGAGATAAATTTGTACATGGTTCAAGTGTGTATTTGTGATTACAATCTTATATATATATATATGCAATGTTTGTATTTAATTTATTTATGAAGAGGACAAATTTTCCAGTAAATTTGTCTTGATGTCTTTATATGGCTCCGGGGAATAGATGCAAAAACGAACAATGGCAAGAAGTTCACTTTACAGGCCTGGTGGTCAGTTGGCATGCGAATTGGCACGTCATGGAGTTGTGTTGAAGGTGAACGATTGGATATTCTGTCATGGTGGTCTTCTCCCTCATCATGGTGAGTACAACAATATCTTTAGTGACATCTTTTATCCTATGCAACAAATTCAATAGGCATTTGAATTTTTTTTCTTCTTTAAAAAATGACTCTTACATTGCAATGATAACATAAGATTACATCAATAAGTGCATTAATGATCTATGTTTTAATGTTAGCTCTATTGCGTAGATATACAAGAATGGCCAACATTTTAGACTTAACACGAAAAATTCTATTGTATCAATATTGATCAAACAAAAACCTAATGTAAATAAACTTGACAAGCTAGGTCAACCTTAAAGGTTGACATTTTCTTGCAATTGAGCTTGGTTGAGACACCACCAAAGGTAGCTCTACATCTTTTCCATGACAAAGAATACCTTGCAATATAGTATTCCATATTTATCTATAACTCTGCCTAATCATCCAAATTATTTACATGAATTGTACATTTTGATATCAACGAACCCACAACAATTGAGAATTTTGCTAGAATCCAATCCTACAAAGCATGGGCTATCTGACAACTACGAAAGGTATTTGTGATAGTTTTGTGCCTGTGTGAAAGTGCACACAACCCATTGATCATCCTCAACTTATTATTATCCATCATTTTCCAGCAAAATTTTGCAAGGAACCCTTGGACACTTCCCTGCATATTGTGGATGGCACCCAGTGTGAACCCATTAACACTGATTATAGCACCTGACTTGGTAGGGACATTGAGTGAGGCACACAACAGAGGCAACGGCCCTCTGGGATTGGTGAAGCTCAAAGCATTCAACCACTTGAGCCAGGCCACTGAGCTAAATTTATTATGGCTACATTGCCAATAAATGTTAGTGTTTAATAAAGGTCACATCAATTGTAACATCACTAACATTATTGTTAGTTTAATGTTAATAGTTGGAGATTGTTAGTTTTACTACCTACCACACTGATAAAAGTTTATATAGCATTCAACTTCAATTTAAAAAATCTCTCTCTCTCTCTCGTGTGTGTGCATCTTCTCCTAAAACTTCTACATGGTATCAGAAAAAGTAACGTTTTGTGCATGTGATTTGAGCAAAATATCATGATAGTATGAGGTGTTTGTAAGGTCCATGAAAAGAGAAAGTAAAATGTGTTAGGCATCTATTATTCATATGAAATTGTGTGAGGGAAACGATAAGGAGACAAGTCATTCAATTTCATGTATCTTTAAAAAAAGATACAGTTTGTTTAAATCTTTGATGATAAAAGCTTTATAAGATCTAATTTTATGAGATAAATATTTAAAGATGTGAGAAAGTAGAAACGATGAAGCATACCAAAATAATTTTGAAGATTCCATGAGGGTTGAGTTTGCAATTGTTTGAATATAACACTCCCATGTATAATAAAGTCATCATAGTGGCTTAAGCTAAAATATAGGTTTTCCAGTTATAAATATATGTTTTCAAGCCACTTATGTTAGTGGCTTGAACGCAGAACCCAATCACTCAAACCTGAATCAAAAGAGTAACCCAAACACATATGTTATCCAGATCCGACCCAAATGCAACTACCAGATCTAAAGCTAGGAAGACATAGCAAGCACCACAACACCACTCCATTGACAATGATTAGAGGCCCAAAAAGGTCAATTCCTACTATAATTCATCTTGTTCCTAAGCTTAAAACTCACTGACTTGACCTCCTACAAGGAAGCTACATCTGATTGGAATTTCTGCAATACCCCTCTGGGTTCTAGTATTATTGTCCTCTCTGTTTGATTCAATATATGCATCCTTTTTGTCTAGGAATTTCTTAGTTTTGTTTTCTTGGGGAGAATAATTCAAACCCATCGCCGACGGTTCCAAAGTTTAACATTCTTGGCCCATGCATTTCTCCAAGCATTTCATGGAGGTTCTAGTAGAAAATGTTACAAAAACCAAGAAACCCTAATCACTTTAGAGATACACAAAATGGTACATGATTATACGATGAGTAACTTGTGTGCGTATTACAATTGAATTCATCTCAATTTATACTAATATTCCCTGACAAGTTATGTCCACTTATGAATGTGGGATAAACTTTACACATAAAATGAATAGTAGCCCAAACCTAAAGTCAAAGTGACTTTATTACTTAAAAGTCTTAAATTCTAGCACTGCCTCTTAAGGCTTATAGTACTGAAAGCAAAGCACACTAAAGATAAAATACACTGACAGAAAAACTAAAACATCAGAACCAAAACATTTTTTAGAATCTTTTTCTTTGAAAACAGTTCTCGAATCGGGAGTGCTCCATCAAGTTGCCTAATACCCCTTGTAATGGTGTAGTTCCCAAGTTGAATTCCTGAGTTCTTAGATTCCACCCCCCTGAACTCCTGAATTATAGATCTCCCTAGTTAAATCACTAGACAACAATCCACATGCATGTCTCCTTAAAAATACCCGATATCCATAAATTCCTGAAGTAAGTGGGAAACCATCCATGCTGATGTTGAATAGTGTTGTCATCTAAGTTGCATGATACAAGGAAACGGAAATGCACTGGAAACGCGACCCCCAAAAATTTAGGAAACAGGGAAACACGATATATATATATTAACAAATTAGTAATATCCAAAAACAACCTTAGCGATATAATATATATTCAAAATTTCAAAACCAGCCTTTATGTATGAGGCAACAATGCTACATATATCAAAATGTGAACAGTCAACATAGAACTAAAACATGAGATAAGTCGATTTGCACAATGTTGTAGTTGACTGTCATCAAATTGACTTCCTCAAGTAGCCCCTGCTTGCTCAAATCGTTGTGTGAGATGAGGGAGGTAAAATCCTCTTTTTATTAAGAAAAATTGACATTTAGAGGCTTCTAGAGGTTTCCTAAATCATTATTAACCCATTAAAAACAACTTAACCCATTGATTAAGACAATGGGTTCTTTTTTTTGTCGGAAAAGCAAGAAGTCAAGGAGGAAACACGTCGAACGGATGCAGATACAACACAAAAACTCGTTTCCAACTGTACCTCCCACGTTTCCAACCGTACCACCCACGTTTCCTCCACTTGAAATGCGGTGGTTCAGTCGGAAACACGTTTCCGAGTTTTCTAGTTGGTACGAGAGCGATACAGGCCCTAATACCAAGTTTCCTGCAACTTAGGTTGTCATTAATGTCAAAGTCCCAGGAAGTCCTTGGAAGTGCAAGTCAGAGAATACTGATAAGGCAACATATCATAAAGATGTTTGGTGATGTCCTTGGAAGATGTCACTTAGAGAAAGTCCAGATCAGATCCCTTGGTCAAGTTCTCTGAAAATGTTGATGTACAAGAAGCATGCTTGTCCTTGCAGTATCATTAGCAAAGTATTGATGCCAATGCAATGCTTTAAAGAAGTCTTGAACCGAAGCTTTAAGTGCCTTGTAAGAAGCAATGCTAATATATGGACACAAATCTACATGAATTCAACCCTGCCTTTGCCTACAACGTCGAGTCTTTTAAGTAATACAAAAAGTGAAAGACGACCCTTGTTTGAAGATGCATTTGATACAGAAGGAGCATGTCGGCCCAGTTAGGAGCACTTGCATGTGTAAAAGTAAACGACAAGTGCACCCTCTTTAGACAAAGAATTCAGGTGGAAACCAAGGTCTGAGGCAGTGAACCTAGCGGTGATATAACACAACAAAGGAGAAGAAAAAGAGCAAAGGATGAAGGCTATAGGAAATGTCTATTAGCAGAGGACTGTTGAGGGGTTTTTGTTGCAGACCTTTTGAAAGTACTGGCACAGGCTTTTAGAATTGTTAAGGGCACATTTGGCACTGATTTCAGGAAGACCTTAAGGGCTGATTAAGGACTATGTAAGGGATGATCAAGGACTGTTTTGAGGATTGATTGTTAAGGGGTATTTTGTCACAGTCAATAGGACTGTTTAAGTCTATGTAAAGAATGTTAAGTTTTTAGCATTAGCATGATACTTTTAAAAAATTGTAGACTAACATAAACAAATGATAAGTGCAGTAAACAACATTCATCACATCAACACAATGGACACAAGAATTTTTCAATGGGGAAACCTTTAAAGGACAAACCCAAAAGCATTAGTAATTCATCTCGTAAAAAAGTTCCACAAAATCCAATAGGGTTAAACCACAATATTAGAAGATCAATTTTTCCAATTACATAAAAAAATGCCCAATTAGGGCTTGAGGCCCTAATTTCTCTTTTCTGCCCAACAAATTCAGGCTGCTCGGAAAACCTGTCAATTGCGCGGATCTGCCCACTGTACCTGTCAGTCTGCTTGGAAAACCTGTCAACTGCGCAGATTTGCCTACTGTACCTATTAGTCTGCCTGGAGTACCATTGTCCTGCTCGATTTGTCCGGTTGTCTATTCCACGCTGCCCGCAGCCCGTTTTTCCTGCCCGGATGCCCTGTGGCAGCTCTGCTGCTTCCCGAAGGGCAAGCATCCGTAGCCCGTGGCCTTATGGGCTGGCCCAAGAGCCTCTGTAGGCCCAACCTTGCAGGTTGCTACAGGACCCTCACGGGTTTGCCCACAGGTTGCTTGGAGGGCCTGTGTGGCCATGACAACCCTCACGGGTTTGCCTAGTGGCTACTTGAGGGTGCCGTAAAGGCCAGGACCCTCCCGGGTAGGCCTGCTAGAGGCTTCCCGGAGGTGTCGAGAGGGCAGAGCCCTCAAGTGGTCTGCCCGTGAGGTGAAAAGAGGGCCAAGCCTTCAAACACTGCCCAAAGAAAAATGCGGGCAGCCCGTGGAGAAGATGCTGCCCGTGGAGATATGGAAGGACTGCCCGGTGGAAGGATAATTGCCTGGAGGAAGTTTGCCAACAACCTTGCAGGTTGCTACAAGACCCTCACGGGTCTGCCCACAGGTTGCCTGGAGGGCCTGTGTGGCCATGACAACCCTCACGGGTTTGCCTAGTGGCTACTTGAGGGTGCCGTAAGGGCTAGGACCCTCCCGGGTAGGCCTGCTAGAGGCTTCCCGGAGGTGTTGAGAGGGCAGAGCCCTCAAGTGGTTTGCCTGTGAGGTGAAAAGAGGGCCAAGCCCTCAAACACTGCCCAAAGAAAAATGCGGGCATCCCTTGGAGAAGATGCTGCCCGTGGAGATATGGAAGGACTGCCTGGTGGAAGGATAATTGCCTGGAGGAAGTTTGCTACTGAAGAGGAGGGTTTGATAAAAACCCCTGAGACAGAAAAATGATAGAAACCCTAGCTTAGGGTTTGTCTTCAATGGATGATGATGCCCTCGCTAGACTCATCCATACTAGGGCACAATCATAAACACTTTCTTCTTCAAACCTGTGAGATCTTCTGAATAGCAGTTGTACCTATGAGAGCAAATGTGTGTGTAATAATGAGTTGGATTGATCTTCTTTTATATCCTTTGAGTCACCTATAAGTGGGCCAAAATTAGAAATCTTAAAATAATAATATTTTATTCTTTTCTAATTTTGACTTTTTCCTTTAGTAGTGCTAAAGGTCTTTTTGCACTTTCACTTTTACACCTTAGCGGTACTAAGGGTCTTCATGTATTTTTGACTTTTGCTTTAGTCTTCTTTAAGTGCCCTTGTGGTCATCACCTGTGGTCAACGTGGTCTTTTATTTCCATTCAAAGTACATCATCATAAACCAAGAGAATTACTAATGCTTTTATCTCACACTCTATGTGATGCCAAGATCGGGTACTAGGGTGTCTTAACCAAAGGCAGCTAACCCTTGGAGAAGATCGCAAAGCCCACTGATCAAGGGTCAGAGTGTTACACATGCCTAGACCCAGTATAGGGCTTATAGTGCCTTCCCGGTAACAAACCAGGTGCCTCAGCCATAGGCTACATAATTTGACACTAGGTCAAATACTTGGTAATAGACCAAGCGCCTCCATTCTCCAAGAGAATGGCCCTCAGCCCCGGGCTGAGTCCTGGTAACTGACTAGGTGCCTCCATTCAAAAGAATGGCTACTCAGAACTAAGTTGAGTCTACCAGTACTAGACTGGCACACATCGTGGTCTCGAACCAGATGTCTACCATTAAATCAACAAAGAACTGCCTTTAAGCGCATTTTTAAGGCACATTTTGAAGGGTTGTCTAGCCATTGTTGAGGCACAGGTTGAAGCATAGTTTACTGAAGCATTGCCATTGTTGAGGCACTCGGCAGATTTGTTTACTGAGCTTGCATAGTCTTAGGGATTGTTTGAAGGTCTGATTTGCAACAATCTTAAGCACTGTTTAAGGGAAGATTTTGAAGTCTCAGTGAAGCATCTTTGGACAGATTAAGGGCAGTTTTGTAGAGTTTTCTTGGAGGTTGATTTGTAACCTGTGGTAGGGAAAACCTTTATGAATTGAGAGCAGATCTGAAGCAGATTTGAAGCATATTTATCTTAGGGTGGCAGGGTGGTGCTTGGGAGAGTAGGTTGCAACTTGCTTTGTAAGTTGGTGCTTATAGAGGATTGGTGTCCTCATCCACTTGACAGGCTGGTGCCTGCATAATTGAGTTCGTGCTCAAGAGGATTGGTTTCATCATCCATCAAACAGGTTGGTGCCTGAAAGTGCAACTTGGTGCTTGTTGATTATGAATTAATGCTCATAAGAGGATTGGTGTCCTCACAAGTTGGTGCTTGCACAAGCGATTGGTGTCTTTGTCAAATTGGTGTTTGCAAAATCTGTGAGTGTGCTCACAACATTATTAGAGATTGGTGTCTTCCGCAGATTGGTGTCTTCCGCAAATCAATGTAATTTATGGTTTTATCAATTCATTAAATTGAGTTTCCATATAAAGATTCTATGTACTATGCTTTTATATTGATGAATGTTTATGATTGATAATGGTACGTAATTAATAAAGTGAAAATTGATAAAAGTGTATGATACTGATTCACTCCCCCCTCAATATTACTATGGGTTCAAACAACTGAGCTATATATACAAGTGATCACCTCCTGTCTTCAAAGTGTGGACTTCTTGAAATGTTATTTTTTATAGATGTTGTAATTGTAACTTCGAAAGATATTCTATTGTATATTATTATTGTATATTGTTGTACCCTCGTCGGAGATGTTTTCCCTCCATTCGGGATGTCATTATTATGTATGGTCATTGAGGTAAAACGTTTGTTGTAAGTCGGGGCAATAGTATCCAGAATAAATAAAGGAAAATGTATTTTGAAGTCTTCCTAGGTAGGTCGGCCCCAATTAGATATCCTGGCTGACCTAGTTAGTTAAGTTAGTCACACAACTGAAGAATATAAATAGGGAGATGCCCTCCCTCATTTGACACACACTCACTCACTCTCAAGTTTGCATAAGGAGAGAGACAGGACAAGGAGAAAGAGAGAGAGCTACAGAAGACTTCTTATTCTTGTGGTTTTCCATCTTGTGATATTGTATTAGCGACAGAACTATTCTGAGGAAGTTTGCGGGGTTTTCTCCTTTATGGTTTCCCCGAGGAAAATCTATGTCTTGTGTATCTTGTATATCTTGTTGTTCTTGTTATTCTTTCAGATAAAGATCCTAATCAATTTGAATTAAAGTATAAAAACTAACATGGTATGAGAGCCACTCTGAAAGAAGACATTGTGCAGCTACGGAAACTAGGGCTTCCAAGAACTGACAATTTTCTCCACACTATTTCCAGAAAAGAGGACTAGGCTAACCTTCCTCAAGGAGGCGCATCTTTTGGTGGAGAAAGATTTTAGTTTGAAGAACTTTCAATTTTGACTACGGGACATTGTGGGACACTACGGGAAGGAACTAGGGCTTCCTAGTTCAATGCCTTCTCTCCACAGATCATCAGAAAAAGAGGGCTAGGCTAACTCGCCTTAGGAGGGCGCATATCTTGGAGGAAGTAGAATCACATTTGGAGAATTTTCATTTTTGACCCAGACAATAGTGTCGAGAGAAAACCAGGGCATAAAGTTTTTGGGGCCTTCCTCGATCAATTTGGAAAAAAGGGGTACATTAGGCAATGCACCCTAGAAGGGCACATCTTTCTGTGGAATCATAATTCAGTTTCGAATATTTTCATTTTTGGCCTCATCTCTACTGCCTGGGGAAACTAAGGCATCAAGTTTTTGGAGTTTCCCTCCATTGAATTTTGCAAAGGAACTCACTAAACAACTTGCCTCAAAGAGGCACATCTTTCTATCCAAACAAAATTTCAAGATTCCAAGTTTGGAAAATTAGGGTTTCTCTATGGAACCCTAGGTCTGCCAGCTCCAGAACCAGATTGGGCATCTCAAATGGGTAAGATCTAAATCTCTTCTATTTCCATTTGAGGTTCTCATTTCAAAATGACTCATCACATCCAGCTTGATGATAAGCTTGGGAGAGCTGACAACTTTCGAGCATGGAAGTATAAGATCTCCTTGATCCTTGAAGAAAATGATTTGGACAAGTATATTAGTGACGAAGTTCCAGCTCCATAGGGTGATGAAGCTAAGGCTATCCACAAGAAGAACTTGGTCAAGGACAAGAGAATTATTGCAGATTCTATTAAGGATCATCTTATCCCTCGTGTCATCCTTGAAGACACCTAAGGAAGTGTTTGATGCTTTGACGAAACTGTTCGAATGAAAGAACATCAATTGGAAAATGACATTGAGGAACCAACCAAAGAATGTGAAGATACAAAACTCAGAGACCATGCAATTCTACTTCACGAGGGTTGCTCAAATCAAGGAAGGTCTTGAACATCTCTATATCATAAGGAAGGTCTTGAACATCTCTACATCACAACTATCTTGAACATCTCTATATCATAAGGAAGGTCTTCCAACACAACTCACTCCATTGAGAAGTGTCAATGACTCTACCCAGTCCATCAGGGAGTCAACATGCACTAGCTCAACCTAGTCCATCGGGGAACCTACATGTAACAACTCAACTCATTCCATCGAGGAGTCAACAACTCAATCCAGTCCATCAGGGAGTTCACATGTACTAGCTCATTCCAGTCCATCGAAGATTCTACATGTAACAACTCTACTCAGTGCATCGAGGAGTCAACAACTCAACCCAGTCCATTGGGGAGTTCACATGCACCAGCTCAATTCAGTCCATTGGAGAGCGCACATGTAGTATGCACCAGTATGCACCAGCCTCTCCACCCCTTCATAGAGTTTCCGAGAGATCTCCACACTCCTTCACATAGTTTCTAGGAGAATGCATTAAATCTCTCCATCCCTTCACAGGATGTCCGAGAGATCTCCCCACTCCTTCTCAGAGTGTTCGGGAGAATGCGATGGGCTCTCCACCCTTTCTCCGGGTGTTCGAGAGATCTCCCCTCTCCTTCACAGAGTGTTTGGGAGAATGCAGTGGCCTCTCCACCCCTTCTTAGGTTGTCTGAGAGACCTTCCCAGTCCATCACAGAGTGTTCGAGAGAATGCAGTGGCCTCTCAACCCCTTCTCAGGGTGTCCAAGAGATTTCTCCACTCCATTATAGGGTGTCCAGGATAACGTAAGAGATTCAACCTGCCCTCTTAGTGAGGGAAACAATCATGGGACTAATCCCCAACTTTGGGACATGTGCTCTTTGTAGAATCTTTTGGGAACCTATAGACCTACACACATATCAACTAACAAAGGCATCAAATGTATCAAGGGCAGACACTTTTGTCTTGCCTCATTCAAAAACATGAAATAACTTTAAAAATGAAATAACAAGGCACATATCGAATACTGGGAAATGTTAGATGCTTCAATCTCTAGGAGGATAGTGTGAGCAACTAGGGACTAATCTTCCCATCCTGTTACAGGATGTCAGGAGGAAGGTACTGCCTCATTCCGTGCCATCCAAGGACTAATCTCCTCACTCCGTTATAGAGTATTCGGGAGAAGTATTTTCCTTATTATGACTCAATTATCCTTAGCCAAGTCACATGGATGAATTCATACACCTACATGAGAGAGTATCAAGAGACTAGAATCCCCACCCTCTCACACGGTGTTCGGGAGAAGATATTGCCTTGCTATCGAACTACTCACCCTTAGCCAAGTCACATGGCTAATATTAGGGGAACACTAGCCTGATTGCAAACATAACATCTTCATGCTCATCACATCTCCCTTTGTGCTAGAGCGCCTTGCTCCCTCTGCATCTGAGCATCCTGCTCCATCTGCATCTAAGCAACCTGCTCCATTTGCATCTTAGCAACTTGCTCCCTTTGGATTTGAGCAACATACTCTCTCTCTGGAGTTTCCCACAGGTTGGTCCATCAACCTATATGATGTATCACTTCGGGTTCCAATCTAAACACCAACTCTCACATAGCAAATAAGCACAACTCCTTAAGTATCCGTCCTGGTGACGACTAGGTACATTAGGGATCCTTTAACTGTCTATATGGTGGGATCTGAATCAAAACAACGTCACTTAGATTTGTTACCATCAATGTAGCCATGTACCCTCAGTCATCATGCTAGATCTGCTCAGGATCTCAACTGTGTTCTTCCCTTAACCTAGGAAGATCTCATCAGGTTTCTGTCACACCACCAATAAGTGATGCAATAGGCCAAGATCCTTACCTCAAGCTCAGAAGCTAACTCTCTCTATATTTGAAAATAAGTCTCTCTGTCTTGGTGAGGAGTAGATCACTAGTATAGAGCAACACAAACAAGGGATCATCATTAGCAATATATTCTGAATCTTGAGGTACAATGTATCTCCCCAGAAATCAACCGAGTAGCTCTCGTCCTCAAGGACTATCATACTCTAATCCATTTTAGAGTTGTTATAACTCCAATTGAAAACTAACTGGTTTCCATAATCATCGAAGGAACAAACATTTGTAGTAGAGAGACTGTCATTTGTTTGAGCCTCCGTATCGCTAATCTCCATATGGGATCCTCTGGACCTGTGGGTTATGTGTCTACATATGGATGGATGTATTAGGTCCTCATTTGTTTGCTATCATTGCTGGACAATCACGACTTCCATGTTCTGTAATCTGAGCTAAGAGTCATGCTCCTAGAGGCTTCTCGCTTCTGATCATTCTGCTCTCCCTCAATCACTGAATACCAATGGGATCTATACGTCCATTGCTTGTTCTTCAGAACAAGTCTCATCATTATTCTCTTGTAGCATATGGTCTTTCTCTACAAGTCAAATTCAGTCAAATAGTTAGCAACATTAAATAATCAAATTCAATCAATTCAATGCAATGGCAGTAGTTCACACAACATCTTGGCTAATGCTTCAACACAACACTTATTTATATCTCTAAGCACATATGGTAACTATTGGATGCCTTCTATCTCCATTAGAACACACTATCAAGAGTGTGCACTACTTTCAGCATGTTAGAAGGAGATACCATCCTAAACTAGCTCCATTAAAGGCTCATGAATATTGTGCAACACTATAGGCTGTTTGAACAACCATATACATAACATGTACTACATGAGCCTACTGTTCATCCATATCAGTCAGATAAAGGAGAACTATATCACATACTCAACAAACTTTCTAATTCTAGGAATATAGATTTGCATACAACTTGTTACGAAAACATATTCAAAACATTCAGATTCGATCTACAAGAGCAATAATGACAATTGAAAATCCAAATACTTATCTCTTATTGTTTTGTGGGTGGGATCCCATTGCCTCCTTGTAGGAATCATGAGAGTCCTCTGATATTCATCTTCTTGATGAAAGCCCATCACAATTTGGATCTTCATACATGACTAATGATACTCACATCATCTCAACATGGAAAGTACTAAAAGAAGAACTTCTTTTGACGATCTTCTGCACTTTCTTCAGAATCATCATTTCTTGACCTCTTATGTGGAGTGGAGTATCTTCATCAACATCAGCAGTTGAGGCTTGGAGTTTTCTCTTCTTTGAACCACGGCACTGTTTGGCATAGTGACCGTAGTTTTGACATTTGAAGTACTGTATATGTGAAAGATCTTCTTCTTCTTTTGTTCTGGAACGGGACTTGTTCTTTCACCTTTGTCTTTCTTGCCATGATACTTTCTTCCCTTACCTTTTCCCTTCTTGACATGTGATGTAAGGGCTTGAATTTTTTTGTGTTGAGTGCCATGCAATCTGCCTCTAGCTGCAAGTCTAGTCTCTTATTGTGTACAATCTGCCCATAATCGATCAAATTTAGGCAACTTGAATCGCCCACTAAGACTTTGGATGAATGGTTCCCAAGAAGGAGGGAGACCATAAAGAGTCGTCATGACAAGTTATCTATTTTCAATTGATTCTCTGATGGTGCTCAATTGATCTCTTAGCTCAGAAATCTTCATGAAGTAGGTAGCAATTGGGTTTGACCTTGTCATCTTGATATTGGATAGTTGTTGTCTTAGGGCAAGAGCTTGGTTGATGTTGCTATTTTCAAATAACTTCTTCAAGACTCCAAACATCTTCCTGTCTTTCTTCTTCTGAGAGATTTGAGGGACTAAGTGGTCTTTTATTAAATCTATCAAGATCCTTCTTTCCTTAGCATCATTCTTCCTCCATCGAGTCTTTTCTGTTTCCTCTTTTCGTTTTGGAACCTTCTCATTGACAAACTTTAAGAGATCATTTTCCATCCAAGATGAGGAGAACCCTAGACTTCCAAGAGATGAAGTTTGAAGCCCCATCAAGTCTATCTTCAACCTTCATACCAATCATCTTGACTACAACCTGAAAACTGATTTAGAAACCCTAGTAGGAGTTAGGTCAACGATAAAGTTTGGAAGAAAGTGGAAATTTTCCCTAGTAGGAGCTAGGGAAAATTTGACTCCATAGATATATGCGCCCTTCTAGGGCGAGTTGAATAGACCTTCTTTTCTCCCAAATCTGTAGACAAAAAATAAGAAAGTCGAAGCCCTAGTTTTAGGTCAAAACTGGAAGTTCATGAAATAAGGATCTAGCCTACCAAGGCGAGTTGAAGAATGTCAAGATTGAACCAAATCAGTGACAAAAGGACTTGAAACAAGAAACCATAGATCTCGACCTCAGTAGAATTAGGTAAAAAATTGAAAGTTCACCGATCCAGTATTTGCCTCCATCGAAAGGTGCACCCTCCTAGGGTGAGTTTCTCAATGCTCTTTTCAAGATGAAACTGAAGTTGGAACACTCCAAAGTATGGAGCCCTAGTTTTCGACAATGGCTTCTCTTAGCACTGATATGATACCATGTTTGTTTTTATAGATAACAGTGTAATTTCAATTGCAACAGAAATATATAGGATCGCTAAAAGAATAACCAAGAAGATAAACAATAGACACAGATTTTGATTTGGGAAACCACTAAGGGAGAAAACCCAACAACCTTCTAATAGAGATAATCAGTTCAAAGAGTAGTGTACATCCAGATACATAGTAGTCACAAATAACAGAAAAATAAACCCCAAGAATAAAGGAGATAATCCTCTAGGATAGCGAACTCCAGAAAATAGTCTTCTTGCAGCTGTAGCGAACTTCTTCCTTGAGTGGAGCGAATTTGCTTGGTGAGAAAATGAGGAGGGAACCTGTAATATCCCAAATACTAATATTCTCTAATTTTCTATTGTAGTGCTGACTCACACACTTAATCTTATACAAAAATACGAAATAACTGTGCATGCAAACTTGCCATGCAAAAATGCCCTAAAATGTAGCTGAATTAGAGCTAGGGTTTGCAGAGAGAAATTAACACTTACCACTAATATCCCGATTGATAATGACTTCAGAGATAGCTGCATGCATAAAGATCCGAATAGGTGGGCTAGTAGTGCTCCTTTCCTCTGGTGTTACTGCCTCGCTGTACCGTAAGCACCCTCCAAACTGAAGGTGACGTTTTCGTAGGAGGAGAGGTCAGATCATGCTGAAACTTTGTGGGATTGTTTGTCTGCTGATGTCGGAGAGATGGACTGTCACATGCAGAGCTTTGGTTGCCTCTAAGAGCCCTAGCGAATTGATCAGTGGTTCTGCTGCTCACACCCCGCAAGCTCTCTGTTTGCTGATAGCTACTCTAGATGAGCAAACTGATGGCTGATAATCCCGGGATGCCGTAGGATGGGCCTGTTGAGAAAGAGGAAGCTAGCATGTGGAGGAAAGACTGGGTTTTGTGGTCCCAGCGAATCCTTCTGTGGTTTCCCTGCTACTTCTAGCTGCAAAACTTGGGTCTGTCAATAATCCTTCGGAGTGTGTTGGATCTCCGGATACTGAAGTGTACGATGAATGCTGTGGATAAGCTTGGATAGTCTATCTTGAAGAGACTAGGGCATATATCTCACTGCTGAACCCTCTCTAGCTGAAGTCGCCGTCTTCAACCCCAACTACTGCGGCTGCACTTGGTGCTGCTGCGCAAACGCTCAAAATCAATCAACAATAATCATAGATATCTTCTTTGGTCCAATAACCCTTCTTAAATAGCTTAGCATGTACTTTTAGGGTTTGCATGTCGCTTTTAGGGTTTGCGCTTTACTTTTGCATGCATGCAATTCTAATTTCTCGTTGACTTTTAAGATTGAAGAAATAAGGCCTGCATGCTTCTCATGCTTTATGATAATAACTCTGATGGCCCTCTTTACTATACTGATGACTAAAGAATTGTCATAATATGCTCCCGGTATTAAAGGCCCTCAGTCAATTCCCTATTTATAAAAAATAGAACATTACAGTCCTTCCTCGCCAAAGAGTGCTTGTCCTCAAGCAATGCCATGCAACTCCACAATCAATCAAACTGAACTCACTGAGTCCGGGTATGATCCCAGGGTCCCAAATTATCCTAGGAGATTTTTAGCACCTTCTGCTCAAAGCACTGCACTGCATGGTACAATCACCAAAGACCTCCTGAAAGCATCCTATAGCAATCACTAACTGCCAGTCACTATAATCCCAGGGTCCCAAATAAATCTGAGAATTGCAGAGGTCAAAATGCATCCACCGCTACCCTGTGCAGTATCGACACAAGGAGCATCCTGTAGACTCCCAAGTAAACCCATCAGTAAACATTGTATCCATCCCTCATAAGGTCTCCCACCTGGATCCCATTGCAAACTTGTGCATCTTTTGTCCCAAATATCCCAAGGCTCTTGTGGGATGATACCCTGGGCTAGGAATGTATTTCCAAGAATCGCCCACTCAATAGGACACCAACCCTTAATCTCATCCAACCCCCAAAAAGGACCTTGTCCATAAGCACCATCACAAGGAATAATCCTAGCAAGCTGACATTCTTCCCTTCTGATTTAAACTGGAATGCTCATATACTGTTGCCCAATTTCTCGATCCTGGCCAACCTGTAAAAACCATCCGCCATTATGCAAATGTGGACTCAAGCTACTGCAAGCCTTGTCTATGTACTTTTGACGAGTACTGCTTTGAAATGCAATAGTATGTTTCTTCTGCTACCCCATCAAGTAATCCAACTGCTCTTCAATACTAGAAAGCCTGACTGCTGACTCGGTACATACAACTCGAAGAACTGCAAGCTCAACATCTCGCTGTACTATGTTGTCTCGGAGTATCTTGGACCTCTCTTTCATCGCTAGAATGCTTTTTTTAACACGTTCAATCTTCTTTCGATGACTATCATTTGGAAGCTCTATCTCATGCATGTATAAACTTTCCCTAACCTCCATGTGTGACTGCTCACTGTCTCGACTGCTGTGCTCATTGCCTTGCACCTCATGTATTTCGCCTATCATAACTGTCTGGACTCTTGCTCTAGGTGATGAAGAGTGTACCAACTCCAACTCATCACATGGCTTATCCACAATTTGACTAGCGAATGTGCTTGTGTCGCTAGACTCACAGGATGGCTCTAATGCTATCTCCTCATGCACATCCTCATCATTTACTATTAACTCCAAATGAAGCTCACCAACAACCTGTACTTCATGCTCATCTTTCTTCCCTCCCCAACCCATGCCTTTAAGGAGATCCTCATCCAAATCCTTGGGCTGGCTTTCGAACTTGATGGTGTAATAATCTTGAAAGGACAATGCTGCACATGCCTCATCACCCAAGGCTAGATACTCTTGATATCGAGGCAAGTGTTGAAGTACTGCTAACCTCTGCAAATTTCCAGTCAAGATCTTTCTCATTGTCTTCATGTTCTCACAAGCTGGCAAAGAAAAACCTTTTTTCTTACATACACTTCACCATCATCACTGACATGAATTTGAATGTACAATCATGCATCAACATGCACTTTTATTCAATTTCTCACTGTGCCCATAGCTGGCAAGGATCATGCTTTGATACCACTGTAATATCCCTAATACTGATATTCTCTAATTTTCTATTGTAGTGTTGACTCACACACTTAATCTTATACAAAAATACGAAATAACTGTGCATGCAAAAATGCCCTAAAATGTAACTGAATTAGGGCTAGGGTTTGCACAGGGAAACTAACACTTACCAATGATATCTTGGCTGATAATGACTTTAGAGATAGCTGCATGCATAAAGATCTGGATAGGTGGGCTAGTGAGGAAAGACTGGGTTTTGTGGTCCCAGCGAATAGGTGGGCTAACATGCGGAGGAAAGACTAGGTTTTGTGGTCCCAGCGAATCCTTCTGTGGTTTCTCCGCTACTTCGAGCAGCAAAACGTGGGTCTGTCAATAATCCTTCGGAGTGTGCTGGATCTTTGGATACTGAAGTGTACGATGAATGCTATGGATAAACTTGGATGGTCTATCCCGAAGAGACTAGGGCAGATATCTCACTGTAGAACCCTCGCTAGCTGAAGATGCCGTCTTCAACCCCAACTGCCGCAGCTGCACACGGTGCTGCTGCTCAAAAGCTCCAAATCAATCAACAATAATCATAGATATCTTCTTTGGTCCAATAACCCTTCTTAAATAGCTTAGCATGTACTTTTAGGGTTTGCATGACACTTTTAGGGTTTGCGCATTACTTTTGTATGCATGCAATTCTAATTTCTCATTGAGTTTTAAAAATTAAGAAATAAGGTTTGCATGCTCCGCATGCTTTATGATAATAACTTCGATGGCCCCCTTTACTATATTGATGACTGAAGAATTGTCCTAATATGCTTCCGGTATTAAAGGCCCTTGGTCAATTCCCTATTTATAAAAAATGGAACATTACAGTCCTCCCTCGCTAAAGATTGCTTGTCCTCAAGCAATGCCACGCAACTCCATAATCAATCAAACTGAACCAAGTCTTGGTATGATCCCAGGGTCCCAAATTATCTTAGGAGATCTGTAGCACCTTCTGCTCAAAACACTGCACTGCATGGTACCATCACCAGAGACCTCCTGAAAGCATCCTATAGCAATCACTAAACTGCCAGTCACTGTAATCCTAGGGTCCCAAATAAATCTGAGAATTGCAGAGGTCAAAATGCATCCACCGCTACCCTGTGCAGTGTTGACACAAGGAGCATCCTGTAGACTCCCAAGTAACCGCATCAGTAAACATTGTATCCATCCCTCATAAGGTCTCCCACCTGGATCCCAATGCAAACTCGTGCATCTTTCGTCCCAAATATCCCAAGGCTCTTGTGGGACTATACCTCGGGCTAGGAATATCTTCCCAAGAATCGTCCACTCAATAGGACACCAACCCCCAAAAAGGACCTTGTCCATAAGCACCATCACAAGGAATAATCCTACCAAGCTGACATTCTGCCCTTCTGATTTCAACTGGAATGCTCATATACTGTTGCCCAATTTCTCGATCCTAGCCAACCTGTAAAAACCATTCGCCATTATGCAAATGTGGACTCAAGCTACTGCAGGCCTTGTCTATGTACTCTTGAAGAGGACTACTTTGAAATGCAATAGTATGTTTCTTCTGCAGCCCCATCAAGTAATCCAACTGCTCTTCAGTACTAGAAAGCCTGAACGATGACTCGGTACATACAACTCGAAGAACTATAAGCTCAACATCTCGCTGTATTATGGTGTCTCGGAGTATCTTGGTCCTCTCTTTCATCGCTAGAATGCTTTCTTTAACACGTTCAATCTTCTCTCAGTGACTATCATCTGGAAACTCTATCTCATGCATGTATAAACTCTCCTTAACATCCATGTGTGACTGCTCACTGTCCCGACTGCTGTGCTCATTGCCTTGCACCTCATGTATTTCGCCTGTCATAATTGTCTGGACTCCTGCTGTAGGTGATGAAGAGTGTACCAACTCCAACTCATCACAAGGCTTGTCCACAATTTGACTGGCGAATGTGCTTGTGTCGCTAGACTCATAGGATGGCTCTAATGCTATCTCCTCATGCACATCCTCATCATGTACTGTTAACTCCAAATGAAGCTCACCAACAACCTGTACTTCATGCTCATCTTTCATCCCTCCCCCAAGTATGCCTTTAAGGAGATCCTCATCCAAATCCTTGGGTTGGCTTCCGAACTTGATGGTGTAATAATCTTGAAAGGACAATGCTGTAGCATCTCATCACCCAAGGCTAGATACTCCTGTTATCGAGGCAAGTGTTGAAGTACTGCTAACCTCTGCAAATTTCCAATCTAGATCCTTCTCATTGTCTTCTTGTTCTCACAAGCTGGCAAAGAAAAACCTTTTTTTCTGAAGGACATGCATTTGCATGTACAATCATGCATCAACATGCACTTTTATTCAGTTTCTCACTGTACCCACAACTGGCAAAGATCATGCTCCGATACCATTGTAATATCCCAAATACTAATATTCTCTAATGTTCTATTGTAGTGCTGACTCACACGCTTAATCTTATACAAAAATACGAAATAACTGTGCATGCAAACTTGCCATGCAAAAATGCCCTAAAATGTAGCTGAATTAGGGCTAGGGTTTGCACAGAGAAATTAACACTTACCAATGATATCCCGGTTGATAATGACTTCAGAGATAGCTGCATGCATAAATATCTGAATAGGTGGGCTAGTAGTGCTCCTTTCCTCCGGTGTTACCGCCCTGTTGTACCGTAAGCACCCTCCAAACTGAAGGTGATGTTTTTGTAGGAGGAGAGGTCATATCATGCTGAAACTTTGTGGGATTGTCTGTCTGTTGATGTCGAAGAGATGGACTGTCACATGCAGAGGTTTGGCTGCCTCTAAGAGCCCTTGGGAATTGATCTGTGGTTCTGCTGCTCACGCCCCCCAAGCTCTCTGTTTGCTGATAGCTGCTCTAGATGAGCAAACTGATGGCTGATAATCCCGGGATGCCGTAGGATGGGCCTGCTAAGAAAGAGGAAGCTAACATGCAGAGGAAAGATTGAGTTTTGTGGTCCCAATGAATCCTTCTGTGGTTTCCCCGTTACTTCCAGCTGCAAAACATGGATCTGTCAATAATCCTTCGGAGTGTGGTGGATCTTCGGATGCTGAAGTGTACGATGAATGTTGTGGATAAACCTGGATGGTCTATACCAAAGAGACTAGGGTAGATATCTCACTACCGAACCCTCGCTAGCTAAAGACACCATCTTCAACCCCAACTGCCGTGGCTGCAAACGGTGCTGCTACACAAAAGCTCCAAATCAATCAACAATAATCATATATATCTTCTTTGGTCCAATAACCCTTCTTAAATAGCTTAGCATGTACTTTTAGGGTTTGCATGTCACTTTTAGGGTTTGCACTTTACTTTTGCATGCATGCAATTCTAATTTCTCGTTGATAATAACTCTGATGGCCCTCTTTACTATACTGATGACTAAAAAATTGTCCTAATATGCTCCCGGTATTAAAGGCCGTCGGTCAATTCCCTATTTATAAAAAACGGAACATTACAGAACATTCTTATTTATACTTTTTCATGTTGACATTTTATTTTCCAAGTGGGGCCGACTTGTCTTCTAGCTTGGGCTGACTTCTCTTTTGGTGGCAATATAAGTGTTGTCTTCATGTTTTCGTTGGGTCTAACTTGGTGAGGTTTCCTCATGCAGCTACTACATTAGCATGAAATGCATAGAAGGTCCTTTCCTTAGTAAGATCAACACCACTCTCAGTATCTAGTGGTCCTTCCATAATGGTTGTATTAGCTAAATGCGATTTGTCTTTGATTTTATCCTTAAGGGCGTTAGTGGCTTGAAATTTATAGTTCCAAGTTGTATGATCTGTTTTTTGTAGTAGTAGCATTCTATCTCCTCTTTGTGTTTGGTTGGTTTGCTCTGATTTTCTTGAGAAGGTAATTGACTCAAAGTAAGATTACGTTGTTGTGTTGAGAAGGCATTATATTTAGTAGAATGGCTTGTTATCACAAAGTCTAGCAGTCTCTTTGTAATGGCAGAGAGCTTGATCACTACACCAGTGACAGATCAGAGCCTTGCCCCGAAAAGTGTCACACCGAGCAAGGACCTCTCTCTTTAGGCTTCCCGGATTCGCCTGAGGCAAGCCCAGACTAGCCACCAGAGGTGTCCACATTTTTTCTTTCCCAAGTACTAACCGAGAGAAAACTCTTTGCTTTCTTAAAGTAGTAACAAAACCGCTTTTGGATAGGGAATCAAGGCACTTTAGGGGTTTAGGCAAAAGGTCAAAATTGGTACCCTGGGGAGTTTCTATCTAAGAGTAAAGAAGAGCACAATCAACGGTCAAAACAACTCATGCGATAGAATAAACATACAACATACATCACTAAAGCTGAGATACGAACTGCTTGAAGTAAAATAGGGTCTTTAGGCACGCAAAAGTGATCGAAATGAGTATATAAAATGGCTGGTTTGATAAATGTGTTAATGTGATTAACAAACCAGAAAATAGAAATCAGCTAATGAAGATAGAAAGGTGCCTAAAGACTTATTATGCTAAGTGTTAATTTCCAGCTTTGGTTTTAGTTTTTTTATGAGATTTTGGACATGTAAAGTGTTGGACAGAATGGCATACTGAGAGGGGGGGGGGGTGAATCAGTGTGCACACACTTCTTAGAAATTTTCATTTATCAAAGCATAAGTAGAGTTCATCAAGATTCATCAAATAAGTATGTCATCAACATAAATTATAAGGACACATTACAAGACAAATATAGTAAGTTTTATTTATAATTGGATATAAATTACAATGAAGACTTCAATCTTTTGATTACATCAGCACCAACTGACTGAAGAGCACCAACTCCTATGTCAAGACCCAACTTGGTTTTTCTTAGCTCCAACTAAGAAGAGGTGCAAGACCCCGCTTGCTTTCACATACTCATCACTGTCATGTCACAAGTTATCATTGACTGTCATCAACTCGATCAACAATCTTCACATGCTTTGTTCAATCAACATGTGCTCCAATATGCTCACTGCTCATGCTCAGGGATCTGTAATATCCAACCAACCAACTGCTCATGCACATTGTTATCACCAAAAATGTAGTTGCCTCTATGAGGTGGATCCAGGATGGATGGTAGAGGAAAGGGCAACTAAAGAGGTGGAACCAAGATAGCCTCGACTCCCAAATGGATGGTTGTCACGCCAATCGAGGCAATATTCACTTGATGTTATCTTAACCCAAGACAACAATGGGGGAGACCCAGATCTACTCCCGACAGGAGAGATTAGACTTAAACACCAGATCAAATCAAATGGAGTTGAAGTATGTAAGGTGTAAGGTGGAGTAAACCCTAGATCTATGGATGACGTCACAAGGTGAACTAGGGCTCAGGGGTTTATGAGATGTGAAATTTGATCCAAGTTAGAAACACAAGTGACCTATAAGCCTATTACTAGATCCGGGACCAAGGTACTAGCAAAAGACGAAGGTATCCACTGCCTTGGGAAATGTGACCAATGCAGGGAGGGTAAGAATATGATTGGGGCTATCTAGTACCATGGGATAGACTCGAAAGAAGGTATAACAGTATCAAAGTACTCGAGCCACAAGGAAAAGATCAAATCGCAAGAGGAGGCAAAATGAAGGGTAGCACTAGGGTTTAGAGAATAGTGCCTTGGGATTTGGGCCAAATGGAGTCACTTTAGCAAATCGTTTTTGAAGAACCACTTAGGGTTTGATTCGGTCTACAAAACCCAGAAATGGTTTGCCCGAGATCAAGCGGTTTGATCTATAATATTTTTTGATTTTTTATATTTATGGTTTTACCATGAAAATGAAGATGTCAATGGATTGAGATCTAGAAAAGAAGAACTAAGCTGTAGATCTTACTTGGAAAACCTTGTAGATGCCTTGATGATGATGATCTATGTCATCCCTATCAATTTGAGAAGATTTGAAGGAAGCCTCTATGTAAAATGATTTGCCCAAGGAAGCCAATGCGCCCTCTCTCCTGCACAACAAGTGTCAATCATATCAGATTTGATGCATAAAGAGAAAAGAACAAATGCTACAGAAAAATAGCAAGATGAAATCATAGATCGCAATGATACTAATGAAAACCTCCTGATACAAGTGCATCCAATCCAAGCGAGTTGAGGAACCTCCTGCAAAAACGCCCAAATTGAAGTCGCCCTCCTGCATACAAGACAATGTTTCAGAAAAGATATAGATCTCACAACAAATACCCAAATGCTAGGAAGCCATAGATTTTCCAATCACCATTGAAGAACACCAGATGCAAAGGAGATCCAAAAAATTTCCACAAGAATATTTTTTCTATTATCCAGATCCAAGAGCCAAAGAACCCTTACAAATGAGAAGCTCTCTCCTTTAAATAAGAATGAGAGAACCAAAATCATAACCACTTTTCAAATGAGTGGCTAGGATTAAAAGATACAAATGTCCTAAGCAACGGTTGAGATGAGCTCAACATAGAATACATGGATCAATACAATAATATAATATAAAAGTGGACCAAATCACCCTAGGAGAGGGGATCCCACTCAACAAAAAATAAATGAAGCACATGGTGGGTCCATGGAGTGTTAACTAACTCCCCTAGGGTGTCCCCATGGCACAATAAAAATAATATAATTTTTTAACTGCAAAATAGTGCCTTTCTGAGGAAATCGTGAGCCTCCAAAAGCTCTAGAAAATAATAAAATATGTCCAAAAAATATATGTGGGCCCATCCAAGTGCTGCAACTGCTGGAGAAAGAGTGGAAGACATCACCCTCATCATCAGGGCTCATCCCATTCCATTTTCTTGCCTTAATAGCCCAAATCGAATTCTTTAGTAGCCATTTTAATTATTTTTTATCTGCCTCGAGAAACGTGATATGCCAAAAACTGCCTCCTAGGGTGCCTGTGTTATCCAACTAAGCCCACTAGGCTCTCTCGGAGGGGGGTAATATGGTACAAACAAGTGGCTTGACCGCCCATTCCTCATACATCGCCCTAGGAGATCCAAGAAAATCATCTCCCTGCTCAGACAGGCCATCCAATATGGAAAAATTGCACCAGAAAGGTACAATGAGCCCAATCATCTTTGCATGTGCCCAGAACTGACCACAGCTGTCTCAGTGGACTCGGGGAGTCCAAATCCATTTAGAGTGCATACTCATACACCCTATAGGTCTCTGCATGATCATCTACAATATCCAATAT
Organism: Pseudotsuga menziesii; assembly: GCA_001517045.1. NCBI lineage: Eukaryota > Viridiplantae > Streptophyta > Pinopsida > Pinales > Pinaceae > Pseudotsuga > Pseudotsuga menziesii. The sequence continues at coordinate 221,234 of LPNX011229284.1, read as the reverse complement.
ACCCAAATAGACACAATAATAATCTGTAAATGACCAGATAACCAATAATATAACCCAAGCTAACATCCCATCTGCTGCAAATGTTCAAAGGTTAAGTCGTGCTCTACAAATCATTCGAGTAACAATTATAACAATTAGCAATCATTCACTGGTGATCTATCAACCAAATAGATAGGGTTTCATTTATTTATTACGACTCAGACCAGACTTTCAAGACTATACTCACTTCATAGTTGCAATCAATTTGCTAGTGAAGGGTGAAGGCTTAAAGCTCAAAGGGCTAGGCCAAAGGATGACCCCCAACTTGACACGGTGACACTTCGGATATGGAAAGGGAATACTCACTCTAGCATATGACGGACAAGCAACAACACAGGGGATGGCAGTGTCTCACAAATGGATAAGTTACGCTCAGAGGTACATATTCACCTTGACAAATGCTCACAATCCAAATCAAATACAAGTAAGGCCAGCAATCTTCAGATAGAACTTTTAGGAACCATTGCTTTTTTGGGCCTTTGATTTTCCATACCCTTGGTCCATGTATTTATTACATGACCTTTTATTTGAGGCTTCATGCATTCATGTTTTAAGATATTTCATTGTATTTTAAAGCCAATTTCATTAGGCATGCCTTGTATTCATGTATGTTTAAAAACACTACTTTTCATGGATGGGCTTTTTCATAAGATATTCATTTCGTTTCCAAAAACATTGTATTGATGGCAGCGCTACTTGCTTCAGGTTTAGCCAACACAACCTAGGCAACTCAGAGCTGAGACACAAATAAACAGGGAAGCTTGTCCAACAAAGGCTCTAGTGGGGAAAGGTCCTCCATGCCACAAGTCAAGTAGTAGGTTGAGTTGAAAACATAACTGGAAGGTAATGGATGGGTGGAGATAGTGAATAATGAAACCAACAGTAGCAAGCCAAAGTATGGTGGGAATGACTACCTCTATTCTCCCTAAGGAGGGTAAAGCCAATGAGTATAGATCAAGAACTTCCAGGTCTGAGTAGGGACATCAATACATAATATAAATACATCCAAATCCACATATTTATATGACCGCCAGATCATGACACTAAATGCTAATACATGTCACAAGAATGAGTATAAGAGCAATGACAACCATAACACAAGATAACATAAGCTGAGTCATAAACATGTAAATAATCCATCTGAACCAACATCTGTGCAATGAGAAAATACTGATGCAAATCTGGGCACTACTAACTGCTCTGCAAATGGCTAAATGACTACATCACTCCTCAAATCTGAGTGTCCTGAAACTCAGTCATGGCATGGGAAAGTACTATAGTCCATCAATCAAATAATGATCCATCATAAATGCTCATCTCAGCATCTCATATGTAGGGGAGCTAGCTGAAAAATGTACTGGAATCTGAAAAATAGAATATGGTAGTCCAACTACTATATATGTGATAACACACATATAAATAATCCTCAATCAACTAGAGATCTGCTCAAAAGAACATACATTTGCTCATAAGGATCTGCCTATACAGAAGCTGCTCTTGAACCATGTTCAACCTTCTGCTCAAGAAGTTGTGCCAAAGATATCCAAGAGTCCTGCTCAACCACTGAAACTAGATAATCAACAAGCTCTGAAACAACTATGATTTCGACTTCTTTTAGCGAGAGGATATCACCAATTGTTTCTTTTTAATGCTTGTTACTGCAATAATCATGTGACGAAGCCTCAGAGGTAAAGTTTAATGAACTGCCCTCAAACAATTATTAGCCTGTCACTTTGTCTCAAGGTTCTTTTTATAACAACCATTTGTAATGTCCTCTAAGTAATGAATTAAACTTCAGGCTTTGATGACTGTCTTTTCAGTTACAAGTTGTTCTGCAACTTAGATGAATAGATAATTCCCAGTGTTTTAAGCCAGATAAACATACCTCAGTCTTAAATGAAAGAAACCGAAATGCTTGTGATAAATAATACTTCAGAAAGCTTGATTTCTTAAGCCTGTGGCTGCCTCTTGAATGCACGAACTCAGAAATCACGAGATTAGACCAATGACTGCCTCTGAGATCAATGGTTGTGAGGGAACCTGAGATGATGCTTGCATATGATCATTTAAACATGTTTGCTGATCATTAACACTTACAGTAGATTTTCTGTTTGATGAGAGAGTACATAGAGATCACTTCCAGGCATAGTACTGCTATCATTGTTGCTGCTACTATCGCTGTAAAATTCGGCCTCCACAGAGAATATAACCTCAGTCAAAAGCACACATTTTGTTGCTTGATCAGAGATAAACTTGTTCTTGAATCTGCTTCATCATTAGTGCATAACAGTCCATAAGTTTGCTGACCTTTAGGATAGATACCTGAAAATCAGAGATAGAAAACTTCACTTTAACTGTGGCTGCCTCAGTCACACCCGAATTTCCTCAGTGGCTGGTCGAAAATCAGAGCTGTGTTCTCCACCTTTTTTTGATACATGAAATGAGACTAATTGGCTTTTATTTATACACATTTTTCATACATTAATTTACTGGGCCGGCCTTGCAAGTGTTGTTTTATTAATAATTAAAAATTATTTTCTAAAGCTGGGCCGACCTCATTGAATGTGGTAAAAACACCACGTCAATTTTAAAATTTAAAATCTCTTTAACCATAAGGAACCATGTGATGTGCCACCTACAGTTGGAAATGGCATGACGAGGGCTCTCAATCCATAGAGGTTTTGCATGCATTTGCAATGTCCTTCATACTCTTTTTCTTCAATCAACTTCAGGGCTTCTTGATCATACCTCTTATGCCTCAGGGATTCTTGATCATACCTCTTCGGCATAAGGTATAAGGTTTCAAGCCTCATGTACACCAACAAGGCATCCCTTCATCAATACCATGTCATCATACAAGCCATGTCCTCCTTGCCATGTCATCAACCTTCGTACTCCTTTGTCATTAATGGCTTGTCATCAATGACAACTATGCTCCACACAAAGATCATATAAGTTGAATGCAAATATAAATAAGAGAGTTGGGTTGATTATGGGTTTATCTTAGCATAAATTGACCTCGCTGTATTAAAAATCAGATCTGGAATAGCTACAGCGAGATAAAATAACATATAAGTGGGTCAAAACAAAAATTTAGCGGCTGAAAATGAAATATGAGATTATTGCCTAGTCTAAGGGGAAAATGGAGTCATAAAATGGATCTATTAAGCACCTGTTATCGCATACATTGTAGCTGGAGCTACCATGATGCAACAAACTATATTCTTCTTCCAGTCAGTGCTAGTCCCTGATGTGTTGAGCATATTCTTCCATTCCTCATCGGTGGTATAGCCAGTCAGAGCCATTTCTTTTGATCAACAGTAGTATCCCATGACATGACATAGCCTTGGGTGATCCATTGAGATGGACTCGTTGTAGCCATGGTTTACTTAGCAGATAAGGAAGCTGGTATATTTCCATTGCGCATACGGTCAGAGTTAGTTTCACGATCTACGCTGTTGGGAGCAGAGAGCGGGAGCGAAAAGCAAAATTTTCAAAAGATTCCGATTTGGGAGCATTTTTTATATAATATATATTTTTATATATTTTGATGCATATATATTAAAAAAACATGTATTATACCAAATTAGCTATAGAAAACATAGATATAACCATTAATACACATGTCACATATAACATCAATCATCTAGGAGCTATGACTTGTAGCATTGTCATCAAATGATCAATCATCAACAACATCAATCTTCAAATTTCAACATATAAAATTTGCCATCAACAAACTCTAACAGATAACATCAACCATGAAATGAAACAAAGCATCATAATATCATATTTAATACCAAAGAGTTGTAAGATCATAAGATGATAAGAATCAAGATGCAGTCAACAATTTAAACTTCAAACTTCAAACTTCAAACTTCAAACTTCAAAGTAGGCCATAATGTTTACAAAATAGGCCATAATAAACACGAAATACAAAGTATTATGATACTATCTACTAAGTTTTCCTCTTGCCACGAGAAACTTCCAATTTTTTTCTCCCGTGTTCTAGGTGGAATAGGAGCTGGTGGAAGTGATCATGGAACACGAGAAGAAGATGAATGCCCCCCACGGATTGTCAGACATTGTGAAGCTAAAGGAAAAACTCTTGCATCTATAAACCTGCTGGTGGTTGGGGGTGGCATCTCTGACGTATGAATAAGATGAGGATCACCCTCATGATCACCCAATAGTTCATCCTCCAAGCGCTCTAATGCAAAGGCTCCATCCTCCACATGAGCCTCCTCTAGATTGTTGTCCCAAGTCAAAAAAGTTCTATCATTCGTGGCTGCTTCACAATAATGGGACAACAACCTCAAGTTGTAGTGCACATAAACCAAACTTTCGGCCCGTTCTGTATTCAAACCAATGTTACAAATATCGTGTCGGTGAATATATCGCTGAGGGTCCAAAAAGAAATTATCGGATTTATCGGCGAAAATGTCGGCAAACATCGGCAATATATCGGCAAAATAAAAAATACAAGAATATTAAAAAATACAAAAATTCAAAAAATTACTATATATTCGAAAAAATCGGCAAATATCGCGATAAAATCAGCAAATATCGCTATATATTAGAAACAATCGGCAAATATCGCGATCAAATCGGGAAAAAATTGCCAAAAAATCGGGGCGATATATTGCTGATATATCGCCAGTGAGTTGACATCGCGATATATCGCGATGTTGCCGATATATCGGCGATGTTTGTAACACTGATTCAAACTATTTCTCTTGACGTTGTGGATGAAGCTGTAGGTGCTCCAACACCTCTTTGCAGAAGAACTATTGACAACCTGAGAAAGCATCCTCACCGCCAATTTATGCAAATATGTGGCACCACTGCCATACATGTTCCACCAATGGATACGATCCAACCTCTCTCGATCTTTGGTTGCATGCAAGGTATCAAAGACTCCATGTTCACGGATGTATTGGCTCAATTCACTCCGTACTTGAGCACACTCCTCCTCATCAGGGACCAACTTGTCTAATGCAAGCATATACCCATTTTGCACCTTTGGATCTATGCGTGGTCTTTTCCTAACTCCACCACCAGGTGCAGGTTGGGTCAACCAAGATGGAGAATAATATTTTGGGGTAAGGACATATGCAAGGGCATGGAGTGGAACATTCAAATTATCCCACCTTTTGACCACATGTTTATGAATATGGTCATACAAGATTGCATCTCTTTGCTCAACAATGTTTTTGATATGACCAAGCATGCTATCCATTTGCTCATACACCTCCCCAATCACCGACTGATCTGTATCTGCAAAACGATTCATATTATAAACGGGCTTGGTGAACTGTAGAACATATTAAACCTGTGTCTAGAAATGACCATCAAGAACGGTGTCCTCCACATCCTGAAAGTCATGTCTATCAGATGCGCTTGCAACTCTGTCTTTCAATCCTTGCCATGAATCACTTGAGACCATACTAGCCAATGCCTCTCTTACCTTCAAAAGCCTCCTGAAGGCAATGTCACAAGGTTCGGGTTCGTGTTCGGGTTCGGCGACCTTTAGGTTCGATTCGGGTTCGAATTTTCCAATGAGGTTCGGATGAGGTTCGGCATAGGTTCGACTATATATATTTTTAAAATTTCAAAAAAAAAAAATTTATATTAAAAATAAACATATACTAATATTTTATTTGATTTAAACTTATATATATATATATATATATATAAAACAATATATAAAAGTTTAAAACAAATAAATATATTTCTATAAGCATTAAAAATAAACATAAATAAATATATAAAACAATTAAAATAGAACATAAATTCAAAACAATTAAAAATATACCTTTCCACAATGCCCATAGGCGAAGTGCTTCCTTTCGAATCAATTCTTTGCTGCACTTGCTTCGATCCACCCCATCAGTGAAAAACCATAGCTTACCTCGTTGCTCCAGTAGTCGCATTTGACCGAGCAAAAGCAGAAGAATAATTTTGAAAGCTCCATCTCGAAGTCCTGAATCCATACCTATTGCGTAAATTCTATGCTTGGGCGGCGGGCCAATCCCTATGTGTTACTATTTCGCTGCAGTGCAAACTCGTGAAGTGACTGCACCATATGTCGTGGCTTTGAACTCGTCGAATTCCGCCGTCCAGAATCATGCTGGGTCAAGGGTTCAGTGTCACGAGGTATGGCGAGGGTTTGAGCTTGGCATTGTGCATCATGCCTGTCGGAGACTTGGCAGACACGGGTGGAGATAGATCATGGTAAAAGACTTGGAGGGTGAGGGTGGACTCGCGACAAAAACCACCACAAAAAAAAAACCCTGAAAACTTTGAAATGGCGGTTATGAGGTTCGACGAACCCAAACGAACCTGATTTTTTTTTTAAGGTTCGATGAACTTCGAACCTCATGGTTGAAGTTCGCCGAACCCTGTGACATAGCCTGAAGGTGAGGTAGTAGCTACCAAATCTAGTCCTCGCAATCTTCAATAGTTCCAACCTAGAGTGATTGTGAAAAATGTGGTGTGCCATGCTATGATTGGTGATAAATTTTATCATTTTTTTACCTCTCTTGTACAAGGCACCAATCCATCGGTAACTAGGGTCCTTGATCTTAACAATATCATGCATCAAAAGGTTCAATGTGTGAACGAAACACCTTGACCAAAATATGTTGGGATACTTATCCTCAATGATTGCTCTTGTTGCCTTGCAATTAGCAGCATTATCTGTGATGACTTGAATGACATTGTATGGCCCAATCGTTTGAATGGTGTCAAGTAAAGGTTGTGCAATGTTGATACCAGTCTTGTAGCGATCTGAGTAGTCACGTGCTGAAAGGAAGACCTCACCACTAGCAGACACACCAAGAATATTTATCAATGGCTTGCCTTTAACATTTGTCCACATATCCGATACAATGGATACCCCATATAACAACCAATCATTTGTAAACTTTCAAAGAGCACTATTGATTTTGGCTCTTTCCCTGTCAAGTCCCACGGTTCTAGCTTTGTCATACCCAGGGCTCTTATATCTTTTAGGCGTACCATTGATGGCATGTACCATTTCATGCCAATAGGGTGAGCAAAGAATAATGAATGGCACACCACATGCATAGAAAAACCTGTAAACTTTTGAATCCACATCATTTTGCAACCAAGGTTAAGAAAATCTGATAATGTTTTTCGCATAGGGTAGAATCCACTAACATGGGTGGATGATGATCCAGATCCACCACTAAACATTTTTCGTGGGGATTCAGATTCAACCCTTGATCTTTGAAATTGTTTTGAGCGGCCTCTTCTTCCATCCTGTATTTGTTTCTTTCTTTACCTGGCACTTTGTCACATGTTTTGACTCCAGTAGCCTTACCTTGATCACATGGTATAATCCCACACAAATGCTTTCTCACAAGGGTATATGAACATGTGTAAGTTTATTACAATGGAGGCATGCAAACTTTGCGGTTCCACCCTCTCTCCCTCCCCCAAGCCTTGTCACATCCTTCCACAAAGGTGTTGTGTTGTTTTTTGGCCCCTCATCACTCTCAATCTCCTCCTCCTCTCCCTCTTCCTCCTCCTCTCCATGGTATGTGCAGCTCCCTATCTCTTCATCCTCATCATTGCCACCACCAAATCTACTTCCCACCACCATCATCATGAGAAGAATCGGAACCAACCACAAAAACCACATACCCATCATGCTTGTTGATTCAATATGAGAATCACTTCTTGCCTACAATAGAATGATGGAGAAGAAGAAATTGGAAAGGGTAGGAAAAAAACATATACAAGATTTAAAATTTTAACATAGTGAATTTTTTTTTTTAAAAACAAACAAAGATTGGGTTTTTCGAGCCTACCTCTTTAGCTCTTCAAGGATGCTTGAATGTCTCTATGGAAGCCTTCAATCTTCCTTCCAAGCTCTCACAAATAGAAGCTTTCAATCTCCCCTCTAGTGTCCCTTCCAAGCTCCTACAAATTTGCTCTTAAACAACTAGCAAAGCCACTCAAAGCCCTAGCAAGAAAAATGAAAACAAGCAAATGAGGAATAGAACGAGTCCAAATAGAGGCCAATAGTGTATATAAGCACTAATTAAACCCTAGGCAACCATCAAAAACATATTTTTTTTTCCAAAAAAAATGAGATTTTTTTCCCATCACGTGGAATCGGTCAGGGAGCGTTTTCGGGAGCGTTTTTTTTTGCTTCGGAATTGAGCCGAGAGCGTTGAGGAATCGCTCCGGGAGCGTTGATTCATAATCGATTCCCTCAGCGATTCCTAAATGTTAGGGAGTGTTTTTTTTGGGACGGAATGCCGATTCCGAAAGAGTGATTCCTCATCGATTCGTCCCGGAGCGCGAATCAGGAGCAATTCGTCAGGGGGAGGAGCGATTCCCTGCAACTTAGTTCACGATTATCATCAGAGGCAAGTATATGGCTGGACAAGTATATATGTGTATTTGGGTGCTATTAAACTGTTTTGCTCATCTTATTAGCTTTAACTTGACATGGTAATTGGTTTTGGTGATTATGTAGTGCTCTCATAGACTTGTTATTATGACTTGATCTGTGATTTTGAATGCTAAGCCTTTTTTATATGCTCACTAGTATTGCCTACTTTATGTAGACTTAGTCTTACCTTACTATTTTGGCATTACCTTTTCACTTTCATTCCAGCCGTCTGTTTCTTCCATATTTGAGATTGACCCTTGACTTGGATCTTGACCAGTGAGATTGAAGACCCTCCCCCACTCAGACCCAGAACCCTGTGTTGGATAGACTGCATGTTTGTATTGTGTCTCGGCTCTGGAGTGTGTGACCTAAATCCTTCCCTTCTGCTTGTATGATGCTTGTGGAGTGGATGTGTAGCTTGTGTTACCGGATTGTCTTCCTTTAGTCTTGAAGCAAGTTGTCACTTCAATCATTACAAACATCAGTTTGAATGCTCTATCTATATGTGAAATGCTAGCCAAAAGGCTAATGAAATGAAATGCAAATACCCTTGATGAACTGTGGTTACATTTGATTTACATTTTCAGTCTGAAATATTAATGTCAATTTAAAATGCAATTTTCTTGTATTTGCTGAGATATTACATGGCATGAAAGGTCATATATGCATACATAAGGACTCAATGTGACCCTGTATGGTCCATAGAAACGAGGTTTCAATTTCTCTGCGCCACTTTGCTTGAGTGAAGACTAACGATAAGGATGAAGTCACAAAAACACTAAGTCTCCCACCTTGAAGTTGAGTTCTATCTTGTGCTTGTCAGCATAAACTTTCTGTTGGTTTTGAGCTGTTTGCAAGTTTTCCTTAAGCACTCGAAGGATGTCCTGTCTCTCTTGGATCCAATCCTTTGCTTTTGGAGCCCTGCTATCCCAAAGGTTATGTCCACAAATGAAGTGGCATCGTACCCATATAATGCTCTAAATGGTGGCATGCCAATAGACATGTGGTAGGTGGTATTGTAGCAATACTCACCTAAATGTAACCATCTGATCCACGCCTTATGTTTCCCTGTTACATAGTTTCTCAGATAGCCTTCAATCCATTTATTAACCGTCTCTGTTTGCCCATCTGTCTAGGGGTGGTAACTGGTGCTTGGAGTCAATTCTGTGTCAACCAACATGAAAAGTTCCTTCCAAAAATCCCCAACAAACCGGCTATCCCTGTCACTAACAATATTTTTTGGCAATCCATGTAATTGGAACACCTCCCTGAAGAACACTTTTGCCACCTGAGCTGCTGTATAAGTTGAGGAAATCGCGAAGAAGTGTGCGAATTTTGTCAACCGATCCACCACCACATAGATGCAATCTTGTCCCTATACACATGGCAATCTTGTGATGAAATCCATAGAGATGCTTTCCCACTTTTGTTCAGGAATGGGTAAAGGCTATAGGAGCCCCGCCGGATGGTTCAGTTCAGTTTTGTTCTGTTGGCAGGTCATGCACTCCCTTAAATGAAGATATAAGTTTTGGTATTGAGAAGTTTTTTGTTGACAAAAAAAAATGGAGTCTCAGAGTAAAAAACAAGGAAGATTTCCAAGCACTTCAAAAACTTATGCTTCATTGTTATTTCAAATAAAAGGAACAATTAGAGGGAAAGACATTAGTATTTCTATTGCTCTTGTCGAACGCAATAATTGTATAAGTGTTGACCTTGCTAATGAGATAACGATTCCATAGTCAAATATAGGTGAACTTTTAGACTTTTGGAATAATTAAGAATATGAAATAGGCAATTTACAACCGAACATTGGAGATTATACTTGTGTCTCGCAATTCATAATTAAATCCTTGTGGAGCAGTGATAGTGACCTAATTTTTGGATTACCGTGGATAGAAACATTAGGGACTTTTATCTTAAATGCTGAAAAGAAGTTTTTGACATTTCCCTACAAAAAGAAGAAAATCACATTGCAGGAGATTAACATGAAGTCAAAATTAGAAGTCGCATCTGGTGAAATACTGAGAGGGGGGTGAATCAATATTTGCACAGTTATAAAACTTTTAATCAAGAGCAAGTTGCTAATCACTAGTCATAACATATCATCAATGTACATGAAAATAACAAGATGCACAGTACACAATATTTTGACGTGGAAACCCAAGTCCTTGGGGTAAAACCACAAAATCCTTTTTAAAAATAAGTTTGACCCAACAACCACTGGAGTAAACAAATTTAATACAAACTTTACTGGTTACAACTGGAAAGGGCTACAACCCCTTAGGCTTCGTCAGCTACTATTGACAAGCTGCTACAATTGCTTAACTCACAAGATTATGAGCCCTAGCACCACCCTATTACCCTGAAGAAGAAGAGGATTGAACCTGTGGACCTGTCAAAACCAATCACTGAACTTCCTGCTGATAACCTCTGCTCTCTGACCACTGCCAAGTCATCACTGTATACTGATATGTCATTTCACTGCCATACACTGTCCATGTACATCATTTTTCACCTCATCATACCCAGTCACTCATCAAGTAGTTCTGCTCTGCTTTCACTAATCATAAGGTATGCATGCATCATCGTAGGGTATGCATCATCGTCATAGGGTATGCATCCTCATCAAATATACATCATCATCAACGTAAAGTATACATCATCATAGTGTGCATAATAGAGTGTATGTCATAGTGCATAGGAGAGCATCATCACACCATAGTATGCATGTTCATCATAGTGTATATATCATAAATCATAAGAGTGTAGCAACATCATAGAGTGTACATCATCATCACATGCATTATCACCATAGACTGTAGAGTGTAACATGCATCATCACATCATCATCTTGTACATCACTGTACATCATTTACATTCACTGTATAAGAAATATTCAATGGTTGCATACATACCTTGTCAATGTATTATCTGAGTATGTCATTGTAGAAGACCCTTGGACTGTGTATAAGACTGGAATTCAGACTGTACTTGTGGATGACCTCAAACTCAACAGTAACCCAGCAGCCAAAACTCAGAATTATTCTCCAAAAATTCACTGTAACAGGCTCGGTTCTAGACACTTGGAGTGTTCAAAAAATGGACCGTTTGTTGACTGTAGAAGACTCGGGTTTGTAATAAAACTCCAAGGAAATATCATTGTTAAAACTCGGGTTGGTGATAAGGTGTAAAACTCGGGACTGTTGTGTATGTTGATAATCACCCAACAAACTCGGAACTGTTCAAGCAGAAGTGTGGCAAAGGATATGGACAAGTGGCAACCCACAAGATGTTTGTAAGCTTATGTACATTGACTGCTCCACCGAGTTCTAACAACTGTTAACCAAGATAAGAAAAATGTCAAAGAAGGGTGAAGATGTCTATGGCCTGCTGCCCCTGAAAAACTCTTCCTCAGACATCCGAAAAACTTTAGTCCACACTACCTCAAAGATGCATTCGTTGATGTTTTGTTATGGCAAACATTTTGGTGTATAAATAGGCATTGAGAGAAAGAAGGTCGAATGCTTTAACAAATAATAAGGCCGACTTCAAGGAGGATTAAAATCATGTTATTTATTTTATAAATTTTAACATACAACCATTCAATGGGGCCGACTTCATGAAGGGTTAAAAGTTGTCAACGTTGGAGGATAAGCTGGCCAACTTCTCTTTACTTGGATTAACATTTTAATTTTGTTTTAGCACTCAATGACCTTAAGCATTATTTAATGTTTTTTTTCTTTTATTAGTGATCTTAACACTTGTTACAAGTTTTAGGGTTTTATGTTAGGTTATCAACATTACCACAAGTGAGGGTGTGCTTCACCAAGAACCCCATCATCATGACCATTAAGATGTGTGGGTTCAAGGACCTCCTTAAACAATTTGACCATCTTAAGGGTACAAATGATCCATATCACCTTTGCCATTCCTTCAAGGGTACAAGGACCATTAGACCATTAGGGTGGGAGTGCCTAGACTTCTCCTAGGGTACCATGACCTCATTAAAACACAAATGACCACTGAAAGGGTCATTTGGCATATTGCAACTTCTTCCACCCACCAAGGATACTTTTTAGGGTACTAGGGCATAGGTTGTGGAACTGGGGAACCAAAGAAACAACCGGGGAACCATAGAAACAACTTAAGGGGACTTAAACACTCTAAAGGGTGTACAGGGTTTTGGCATTGTCTCAAGGGATCCAAGGGCTTGGACAAGGTTGAAAGGTCTCCTTTGACACTGGCAACTACTTAACCCTCAGGGGCACCAAGACACACTTGCTGGCATCAATGACAATTTAGTCAACAACATCATCTGAAGACCTCAAAGAAATATCAAAGGTGATGTTGCAGGGAAACAAGAAATCAACACAGACGATACAAAAATAATTCGACAAGGTTATTGCAAATAAAGAAGAAGAGATCTCTCGTCTAAGAGATCATAATCATAAATTACTTATGCAAATCAAGAAGGAAAATGATAAAGTTCAACGCAATCAAAAGTTAGAAGAGGAGAATCGAGATCTTCAAAAAGAATTATCAGGCAAGGATGAAGAAAGCTCTTGCTTAAAAAGGGTTAATCAAGAATTGCTAGAGCAATTAAGAAGCTTAAAAAAAAGAGAGCACAAAAATCAAGACAATCAAAATGAAATCGTCAAATCAAACTATAAGGAAGAACTCTTACACTTAAGGAAACTCAATCAGGACATGCTTATACAAGTTAGGAAGCTAAAGCAGGAGAATACATCTTTACAAGAAAAGCTAGATTGCAAGGGATCAATTGTCGACAAAGAAACGATGATTGACGCAATAAAGAAGTCATCAAAGGTTCAAATTCAAACATCAGAAAATGGAACCAATAAAGAGCTCGTTAATGCTCAAATTCAGAAGAATGAACATATTGTCACATCGCTACAAACATCAAGAGAAAATGGTTCTGAAAAACAATCACAAAATATTAGAATACCTTATTGCCGTCCAAACCACAAAATTCGTTATGACCAACGACAAGCTCAAAAGGAACATAAACAGATTCATTATGATATCAAAAAAAGATGGAGATAAAATCAACAAAAGTTGTGGGATCAGAAAAAGAGAAGTCCTATCCCAACAATCGGTTAACAAACAATTTCATTGAAGGTAAATCTCGGATGGACCACTTAACAAATGACGCAACATTTCCACACAATGTTTAAAAGAACGTATTGTTTCATTTCGTTAAGTGTCACAACTACCAACACACAATGTCACGAGAAAGCGTTACGAGCAAGAACAAGGGATAAAGTCTTCCATAATTATGCTTCGAGGACAAAGCAATTGTAAGGGAGAGGCAATGTAATGAACAAAATGTATAATAAATAAACATTAATAAATATTAAATAATTAAATAACTAATACTTAATGAAGAGACACCTTGATGAAAGGTTATGCCTCTTTACGAAAGGGCACCTAGCATGGGTATTTATACAAGCATCATTCTCATTTTAATATCATATTTATCTTATCAATCATATATTATATTATTTTTCCTTTCATGGAGTACCTGCGTTATTTGCACAGGGTATTTGTATAAGAAACAATTTTGTTGTTTCAAGATACAATGTTATATGCATATGATTTGCTAAAAAAAAGAGAAATTAATTAGCAGCAAGAACTTGTACTGTAGGAATCAGAGTCGTACAATCATTGAATTAGGGATGTACAACACATAAATCATATGGTCAACAAATTGGAGTTGTACAGTAGAGCAATCGTATGACACAAGTCATACGACTGGCTAATTAAAAGATTGTACACTGGTTGGAACTTATTCTTGGTTGTATTAATAATTTTGTACAGTTGTGGCATCAATTCGTATGGATCTTGTACAACTGTGAAAAAAATCGTATAGCTGCTTCATAAATTCATTGTACGATGGGTGACTAAATCATATGATAGGTGGCTTCAATTTTGATGGCTGCTACAATAATTGTCGATAGGAACGATCTTCATATGCCAAGCTGAATAAGGTGGCAGTCTCAGTTCCTGATCAAGCCTTTTTGATTCTTCTAATCATCTTGCGATGCAAAGAAGAACATACTTAGTGGACTAGATAGGACTGTGCTCCTGCTATGATACCATGTTACAAAAGCCTAGAAACTCTAACACTCAAGAGTACACAAAATCATAGTTACAGGACTCGCAATTCAAACTGGAAAAATCGCGAGTTTGACTCGACTTGGTGGCAAAACGATCCGAGTCGGCTCGGGGCGAGTTTAACTTGGGCCAAGGATTCTCGTTTTCGTCATCGTTTTCGATCTTTCCAGTTGGAATGACGTCGGTTGCATGGTAGTCATTTTCGAGGGTTCCACTCATCCTCTCCTCTATTCCAGCGACGACAGACACATCTACGCCTGCGGTTCTCTCGTCTATCTGCGCGACTTCGGATTGACTGTTGTCGGGTGGATGGTAATCGTTTTCCAAGGGCTTCGAATTGGATCCTTCTCTCTATCCCGACGACAACAGAGACATCTGTGTCTCATCTCCTCTATCTGTGCGACGAGACAGTACTGATTTCGATAACGACTGTGGGCAGATAGATAACGGTGACGATCAGTGGATTTCAAAAAGCATTATTTCACTCAGGGGGCCAACATTTAATTTATATAGAAGTTAATGAATGTTATGGTTTTGTTTTGTTTTGTTTTATGTTATAAACTTATAAATTATATTATATTATTTATTAAATGTTATTTATTAAGTATTAATTTTTTTATTATATGTAAAATATATTAAATCTAACTTTTTTTATAATACATATATGTTAATATATAATACAATATAATTTTTAATATTTATTTTAATAATATTAATATTAACTAATTAAGAGTCTAGGTGGAATCTCATGATAAATTTCTAATTGGAATAGAACTGATATATTTTGGGTATCTATTGATATCTTTTGTACATTTATTAATATCTTGATTTATATGGACATGTCTATTCTTAATATCTATGAAAAATGTTTTTTTAATAAATAAAAATGTATATATTTAATTATTTGTATTTGCCGATTTTTTCCCGATCCGATTCAAACTCTTCGCTCTTTTGCGTCGCCGATTTATTGCCGATTCCGAATCTGGTAAGTATGCACAACATAACACACAATTATATTATGTGTAACTAGTGCATGCATTGCAATGTAGTTCACCTCCTTATATTCTAATGTTCACTGAGCAAGTTATTTCCACTTGTGAATGTGGGATAAACTGCTTTACACATAAAGAGAATATTACCCCAAACCTAAAGTCAAAGTGGCTTTATTACATAATAAATCCTATATTCTTATAGAGAATGTCATGGCAATGGTTAAGGATGATAAAAGATATGCATTTCCTTTTGATACACAAACACATGCATGCACACACATCCATTGTCATACTATGTTATTATCTTAGATCTAGCGTTCTTACACTTTTGAAACTTTTGCCTTTGACTTGTCTTTTCCTTCGAAACAATCATATTAAAAATGTCGCTAATTTGCTTATTTTCAGTGAATTATGGAATAAAACAAATGAACAATGAAGTCGCAAGGTGGATGCGAGGGGACAAAAACAAAAATGGCATGCTAGAAGAAATGCCATTTATAGCAACCCGAGGTTATGATAGTGTGGTTTGGAGTCGTCTATATTCACAAGAAATGCTTGACAATGAGAGCGAAAGTTATGAGGTGATTTTTTCGTCACTTACAATATAGAAATGCATTAGACATGTACTGACATAGATCAAAACTTGTGGAGAGATCTATTAAAAATTTATCCATAAATAAAACAACGTTTATGCATTTGTTACAGCAGCCTCATATAAGCTTCCTTGAAATCAATTTGGGAGAATGGAGGATATCAATGCTAACAAAACATTCCTATACAGATATGTGGCATTCTAGAAGCAGTTTTAGACTCGGTAAATGCCAAGGGCATGGTGGTTGGTCATACTCCTCAAACAGTTGGTGCAAACAGGTATGTTCTAGAAAACTGTTTAAACAATACAAGAATTTAAACTTGTATTGTAGATAAAGATGTTTTGATGTTGCTATGATCAGCTTAATTAAATACATGGTATTGTAAGCTATCTGTGAAGTATAAATCTGGACAAGGGTAGTACAATATTGATTCATGTCACTGTGAATGCAGTAAATGCAACAACAAGATATGGCGTATTGATGTTGGCATGTCAAGTGGAGTTTTAAATGCCATTCCAGAGGTACAAAAATTTCTTTTATGAATTGTTTGAGATTAGGTTATATGCCAAAAATCACTCTTACATTGGCAGCTGTTTTAGATGTTATTAATGTTGAACTTTCAGGAGTTTGTAAGTTGAATTTGATAAAGTTATTAATATGGACCTAGTATGTAAAGGTGCACTGAATGTTTTTTTTAGCATCCTATTTCACTGAATAATGTCGTAACTCCCTGTTACCTTTTAAGATAGATGGTGGTGTATGAATTTCTTTTAATAAATTTATGAATGCACGCGTGGACAGCTTTTTTTTGATTTTGAAAATGATCTTTTGACACAATGCATTCCAATTATCACTGATATTTTATGTGTTGATTTTTAATTAAACATCATGTGTGCACTAGTTTGATTGAAATCAGTGAATTGTTTTGAATAAGTTACTTTCGAAATTCGTATATACAAAATGCATATTTTGTGTCTAAATAAAAATTATAGAGAAAATTTATGCACCAACTTCTGAAAGAGGAAGTACTAGAAATGAATCACTTGTTCAAGAGATGTATAGTGTCAGCTATAACTAAAAAAGATTGACTTCAATGGTTGCTTTTTTGGTTGGGGGGGATTTCAATGAATTATTTTGTGGATTTCTGTTAAAGATCTCTTGCCCTTCAGTACTAAACATGCTAAAATCTCGCACACTGGATTGTTTCCACTCAGTTGTATAAATTCAATTGCAAAAACAAAAATCATTGCTGTGCATTTCTAGTTTTGATTATCAGATCTCGAGTGTGGAGAGTTCTATTCTGACAATGCAGTTCCTAACAACTTTAACAGAATTTGAATTCAAAATCTAGCATTTTATAAAATAATTTTATTAATGTCAACAAATGACCCAAAAAGGTAGGTCAGTGGGATTCAAGAGTACAATTTAGTAGTGACAAACTGTAGGAGTGCCTAAACAAATCTGAGAAGCTAAGCGAATAAATATAAAATAACATAAGCTAAATTACTGAATAAGAAAAGTATTAAGAGTATAAGAGTTATCTGATGTAATAAAGTCACAGTTTATAAGTGACTAATAAAATAATATTTAGATATTATCATGTTATGATAACAGGTAGTTAGGTTGTGTTACCGACTAGGTTGCATCTAGTTGGACTTTCAGTGAGCCGCCAAAGATGAACAAATACTTGTTCAATTTCAAGAGTTCAAAAGTCCATTCAGGCCTTCCAAGGCCCCCCTTTTTTTAACCGCATGTTCATACCCTGCGGGGAAGTTGTAAAAGATGTGCTAGCATGGGGTTTTTGTAAAGAACTTGGCTTCCTAGGACTTAAACATCAATACAGGTATTCTAAGGTGTTAATTATATGTTGTTGAATAAACGACTTATAATTTTCAAATTTTCACCGCTCCTCCAAAGCTGGAATGGTTGTCTTGATGGTTAGGCCTTAGGAGGTTTTTAAAGTTCATGTGTCAATGTATATGAACATGCTATACATTATTATTGAGTCATATGGATATGTGCTAGGTCCCCCTAGCTTTTATTTCATGTTTTGAGAAAAATAATTTTTTCCGTAAACTTCGGCTATTTTTTAATAATTTAATTGAGCAAATTATTATTGTAATAAAAGTGTGGTTAGTGTTGTCCGCCGATTGCACACCAGCAGCAGAAATCTTCTAAAAGCTGTCTCCTCACTTGAGAAAGTGGGAGAGGTGTGACCTTGGGGGCAAGCACAAAGTTAGGTACTGTCACCTACTCCTAGCTCCTCCGTTTATGCTAACTCCTAACGAAGCCAAGGGGGATAGTCCCTAACAAAGAGTTTTCTATGGCTTAATGTTTAAGTTGATTTTTAAATGTTTCGGATGCGGATGGGTGTTGTTTAGGAGTTATTGTGATTTAAGATGATTAATGTGATGAATTTAACACAAGACAAAGCAATCCATGTTGCTATCACCGGAATTGAAAGATAGACAAATATTTGAGAGCTTCACGAAATAGATAAAGCATTCACAGCAAAGTTACATATATCGTGTT